>CABHPR010156891.1:1864-17999 GCA_902168415.1 Peromyscus melanophrys
AAACAGAGGTTAGGCAGTAGTAGCACACGCCTTATATACCTTTCTGCTTTCTACCACCACTCCCTGGGATTAAAGGCTTGCTTTCTGGGATTAAAGGCTGTGTCACCATGCTTGGCTGTTTCTAATGTGGCCTTGAACTCACAGGATCCAGAGGGATTTCTGTCTCTGGAATGCTAGGATTAAAGGCGTGTGCTACTACTGCCTAACCTCTGTTTAATATTGTGGCTGCTCTGTCTCTGACCCCAGATAAGTTTATTAAGGTACACAATATTTTGGGGAACACAATACTACCACAAGGTTCTGTAGCCACCTATCTCCATCTCCAGGTTTAACTATTTCTCTTTCTTGTCTTTTTCTTTCCGACACTGGCCAGAGCCTAAGTAGGCTTCTACACTGCCTAACTATGGTCCTTTGAATGAGATTGGCCCCCACAGGCTCATACATTTGAATACTTGGCCCCCAATTGGTGGCTATTTGGGGGAAGACGAGGAGGTGCAGCCTTGCCAGAAGAAGTACAAGTGGGTGATTTGAGGTTTCAAAAGACTTGCCATTTTAAATTCTCTCTCTCTGCCTCCTGCTTGCATTCCAAGATGGAGCAGCTGCTCCAGTTGCCTGCTTCTTCCTTTCTGCCATTATGGACACTAACCCTCTGAAACCGTGAGTGCAGGTAAACTCTTCTGGAAGTTTCCTTAGTCATGCGTCTTATCACAGCAATAGAACAATAACCAACACTCTAACTAATGCTTTGCATTGTCTCACTCTTTTCCTAAGCAAACCTGACCTCCACCTGTCACCAGGTAGCCAACCTCCATGCCACTTTATCTCAAGCAGCAGGGTTTCTGTTCCTTCTCTGCTCTATTCTTCTCCTTCCTCCCAGGCAGCTGTGAGATTTACAGCCTGCCTGTCCTGGAGCTTTCATTTTAATCTCTTATAAATTGTTCTTGATCTTGCCTTTGAGTCTGTTCTTAATTCTTTTTATTAATATAACTAAGATGCCCACGACAAGACTTCCAGGTATCACATGATGGCTCTGCTGGGACTCCTCAAGATTTTCAGGAATACTTCTTACCTATCTATTCATTAACTGGCAGAGAAGACTGACCTAAGCCTGTACCCCTACACAGCATCAACACCCTGTCTGAAAAAACAAATCAAAAGACAAAACAAATAACTTCTTAATGGCACTTCACTTCAGGCTAACACAGCACGCAACAAACACATGGAGGCAGGAAAAAATTCTGGCTCACCCTTTCCCAGGAGACATCCATTGAAAAGGGGGTGGGGGGGAATCCAGAAAAGACTGATTTTCACCTGAAGAGTTCGTTTTCAGGTATGAGAAATTGATCAATTCTTAGAGTAAGTCAATCCAGTAAATACTGGTCTGGAATGCAAGCTTTTGCCCTAATCCACTACGTCTAGGAAATGGAGATCGCTGGCTACAGAACCTAACTGAAGTCATGAGTCCAGGGAAGGGGAGGAGAATGGGATTTCATCAAGTGTATGGTATACCTGGGTTTGGTGGTATTGTGTTCCCCAATATATTGTGCACCCTAATGAATTTATCTGGGGTCAGAGAACAGAACAGCCACTAGACAGACATGGATGTCAGGGACAAGGACAGAACCTCTAGTTAGTGGAAAAATACAGACCCCTATAAGACAGGGAACTAGATCTTACAGTCAGGCTGCCTAGCAACAGGACATTGAATAGAGCCCTTGACCTTGTCACCCTGTAAACATCCTGCTAGCTTGCCCCACCCTATGCAGATAACAGCTTCTTGCTCCCCCCACCCTGCGGGAACTATATAAACCCTCCTGGAGAAAAATAAAGTGTCACCTTGATCAGAAATCTTGACTTGGTGTATTTCCTTCGTGTCTCCTGTCCCTAATCATTCCGTCCTTAGGGTGGTCAAGAATCCGTTGAAGCCCTGCTGGACGGGGCACATGGAGGCCAGAAAATGGTGGCACTCACGCCTTTAATCCTAGCCTTCTGGAGGAAGAGATCCATCCGGATCTCTGTGAGTTCAAGGCCACACTGGAAACAGCCAGGCGTGGTAACTCATGCCTTTAATCCCAGGAAGTGATGGCAGAAAGCAGAAAGGTATTTAAGGCGTGAGGACCAGGAACTAGAGCCTGGTTAAACTTTTAGGCTTTTAGCAGCAGTTCAGCTGAGAGCCATTCAGATGAGGACTCAGAAGCTTCCAGTCTGAGGAAATAGGATCAGCTGAGGAATTGGCAAGGTGAGGTGGCTGTGGCTTGTTCTGCTTCTCTGATCTTCCAGCATTCACCACAATACCTGGCTCCGGGTTTGATTTTATTAATAAGAACTTTTAAGATTCGTGCTACACCTGGGCTTTTTGTTTTTCTCTGTGATGCTGATAATCAAATCTAGGCCTCAAGCACACCAGGTAAGGACTCCACTAATGGATGAGCTGCACACCACCCCGCAGGTAAGTTTGTAACTGTGTTCAGCAATATGATGCATGCGAATGTATTGATTTGCATTCGGGATTAGTCCACTATTTTACTTGCATATTAAGAGAGGGTTGAGCCGGGCGGTGGTGGCGCACGCCTTTAATCCCAGCACTCGGGAGGCAGAGCCAGGCGGATCTCTGTGAGTTCGAGGCCAGCCTGGTCTACAGAGTGAGATCCAGGAAAGGCGCAAAGCTACACAGAGAAACCCTGTCTCGAAAAACAAAACAAAACAAAGAGAAGGTTGGTGCTATTTAATAAGAATAAGAAAGAAATCCTAACCTGGTGGTGCAAGCCTTTAATTCTGGCACTTGAGAGGCAGAGGTAGGAAGATCTCTGAATTGGAGGAGGCTAGCCTGGTCTACAGATCAAGTTCTAGGACAGCCAGGGCTACACAGAGAAACCCTGTCTAGAAAAACTAAAAAAGGGAAACATATTTTTGCCACTTAAAGAAATGAATTTGTATCCAGGTGGTGTGGGCATTGGTTCTGTGTGGTTCTTTGTATCTGCATAGTCTTCCTCCCACATGTGAAAAACACGTGTTTTATCTTTGGCCTCTCCTTTTTCTTATCTGTCCCTTTCTTCCTTTTCCCTCTCCTCTCTTGTGTTCCATTCAGTATTTCCCATTCTCTGAGAAGGATGGATACTTAACCAAGCCGTTATGTCATCCTAACTGGGAAAAGCAAAGCAAACAGTAACCACTGTTCCAGTTTGCTTTCTGTTACTGTGATCAATACTGCGGCCAAAAACAACTTAGGGAGGAGAGGGTTTATTCAGCTTACATCTTACAGTCCGTCTTTAAGGGATCCCAGGGCAGGAATCTGGAGGCAGGAACTGAAACAGATGCCTGATTTGCTCTACCTGGCTTTCTCAGCTTCCTTTCTTATGCAGCTCAGAACCATCTGCCCAGGGTGCCAGCATCCTCGCATATCAAACATTAATCATGAAAATGTCCCCATAGACTTGCCTAAGGGGCTGTCGGTTAGAGATAATTCTCACCTGATGTTCCCTTTACCCAGGTACATCCAGTTTGTGTACCGTTGACAAAAACGAACCAGCACACAAGTAAGCAACCAGTGTCATTCTCTTAGGATGAAATGTAAAATCTCTGGTGTCCAGAAAGCATGGATTTGTAGATTCATCATGGAAATGAGCAGAACCTGACCTGCTCAGACACAGTTGGGGGAGATGGGCTCATCCAGGTTTTGTTGGTTTAAATTCACTGCCTGAATTTGCTCCCCACCCCGGAACACTCACTGGAAACATGTACTAGGCACAGTCCCAAGAGAATCAATTTTCTTTTAGTGCCAAACTTCAACTCTGTCTACAAGTAAAGTAAGAGGGCGTGCAAGGACAGTTCCTTTCCACTACCATAGCCATTATTCATGACATATTTCTCATTCAAGCACGGTTAGCTACGCACAAGCCCTAGCATTCTGAAATAGACAACCAGTAGTCTCTGAAGAAGATGCCAGCTCATCAAATGACATTCCAGTGAAACCGTTGGCTAAGGCCTGATCAGGTTCAGGCTAAAGTGTGTCAGAAGGGACTAACGGCTGTCCTAGATTGTCTCTGGTGGACAAAACAGAAAACAACTGAGCATACCCCTGGGACTGTAGCTTGTTCTTAAAATTCCTGTAACCAAATGGAGTGCGGGTATGGGGCAGAAAGATACTAAATGTAAAACACGTTCAGACTGTAGAAAAAATGTGAAGAGAAAAGGATGAAGAAAACTCATTAGAGAAGGGGTTGTTTGGGTTCTTGTGATTTCTGGGGGAGGGGAAAGGGAGAGGATATTAATTGATTAATATATTCTTTTTTGAAAGAAAAATATTTACTTTTATTTTATGTGTATGAGTATTTGGTCCACATGTATGCATGTATACATGTGTGCCTGGTGCCCACAGAGGCCAGAAGATCCCCTGGAACTGGAGTCACAGTTGGTTCTGGGAACTGAACCAGGTCATCAGCATGAGTGGCCAGTGCTCTTAACTGCTGAGTCATTGCTTATTGATATATTGATATATTTGTGCTCTGACAGTTTCCAGCTGTATCATTGTATCTCACCAGGATGGAAGGGTGGGGAATACAGGTACTTTCCCAGAAGGTTAGACAATATAAGAACGAAGGGTACTTGGTGTTTTTAACTTCACATTTGAAATATTTAGGAGTATTCTAGATACTAAGATGAGAATTGAATAATGAATAGTTGATTTCTATGGCTTAAACTGGAAAACAAAGAACATTATCCAAAGGCCTGGAAACATGGAATAAAGCTCTGATTAATGAGATTAAACTGATAATAGACTTGTGTACAAAAATACAGCAAATAGTATTTCACAACCCTCCCATTCCCCTCAAAAGTAGGAAGCAATCTTGTACTTGGCACATAGGGGGACAAATATTTGTTAAAATGAGTAAAAATAACCAAGAAATGCAAATTTTAAAACTACTTAGATTGGTCAAAGATATAGATCTGCCACTGAACAAAGTATTTTATTTTAGTTAAAATAGATGACATTCTCCATCATAAATCTATAGCTATGACCAGAATAAAATAGTCTGTACACTCTTTAAAAGGCCAGAACAGAATTATAATCAGATTTGTGTTCCCTCTTGCCCTAGGCTGGGGGTCTCCAACATAAATCCCCCTCCTGATCTCTCTTTTGTTATTCTCTGTAAAGAGGCTAATATCTTCCCATTTGTTTCAAGGACTACAGGGGACGACTCAATAAACACTTCAATAAAGAAAGAATTTTTCACATGTCATTTCTGTTCAATTGGGAGCTCTGCTTCAGCCCCACCTCCTCCCTTTCCAAACCCTGCTCTTCTCAGAAAGCCCACCAAGCGGTGGCTCCTCCCCGACAGCTACTCAAGACCTTGCCTACGGGGTATTTAAGCTCTGGTCCCTAGACCTGCCCTGTGATTCTCCCCCCCCCCCCCCCACTTCTGGGAGGCTTGAGAGTCACCTGGGGTTGCTTTTGCTCATTAAACCTAGTCATTTTGATTCGGCTTGACCTGGCTTATTGCATTGATGGAGAAATCTTCTGCTGGGGATCCAAAATGCTTACCAATTTGAATGGGAAAGTTAGCAGCATTCCTTGCTATACAGAAAAGCATTCAAATAGCTTGTCCATGGAATCTCATTCATTTGGGTTATTTGGCTCCACCAGCTGATGAGGGAGCTGGCCCATTTCCAGTTGGAAATTGTGATTTGTGTGGTTATTGTATTTTGTTGAAAATACTTATGGAGGTTACTCTCACTAGAATGTTAATTTAAATAACTTTAAATAATACACACATTAAAACAATGACTTTATTTTTAAACGCCCACATCCTTATTTTCCTGCCAAGCTTCGCAGAGGGGAAAAATGTATACATGTGAGGTTTGTGAATAGGCGTGTTGTTAGAGTATGAAAATCAAAAGTTCTTCTTAACGTTCATCTCCTGAGCTGGAGAGATGATGCAGAGGTTAAGATCACTGGCTGCTCTTCCAGAGGACACAGTTTCAGGTCCCAGCACCCATGTGGCCGCTAACAAGTATCTGTAACCCCAACCACTGGGGATCTGATGCCCTCTTCTGGCCTCTGCAAGACACCAGGCACACATGTGGTGCACAGACATGCATGCAGACAAAATACCCATATGAAGTTCATCCATATGAAGTTCATCTCCCCAAACAACTTCAGTGATTGGACAGTTGAATGAATTATATAACCGTGCATTGGATTGGCATATGTGTGTTAGTTTTCCATCATTGTGACAAAGGTGCCTGAGATGATCATCTTTTAAGGAAGGAAGGTTTGTTCTGGCTCACAGTTTCAGCCCTTGGTTCCTTTTCCCTGTTGGTTTGAGCCTGTGTTGGCATGGAATGTCATGGCGGTAGCCTGTGGTAGAGAAGGCCTGTATATCTTATAATTGCCAGGAAGTAGAAAGGACAGATAAGGATAGGGGCCCAATCAGCCCCTTGAAGGACATATCTCCACCTACAAAATTTTCTTTCTCTGGGCACACTTCATTTCTTCCATCTTATTTGATTTCATGTGTTAAGTCGCAGGCCCTCTGTATGTCTAGAAATGAGCTCAAGCTGGACCATAGGATTTCTGACAGTTAGATAGAAACCAGCATTCCTTAGGAAATTGTGAAACCATCCCCAGAAGTAGTCCCCTCCCCCCAGCTACTCATCCTCCTTATCATCGGCATGATTTGTCCACACCGCTCACTCTCAGGCTATCTTGACGCCACTCACTCCTTTCTATCCTTTGTGCTCTCCAGTACTCTATCTCTTGCTGTCTCCACCACTCTTTCCCTAGCCTTGGCTGTGCCCAGTCTGCTTTTCTGTCTGCTCTGGACTCCTCCAGAGTCCTCTGGATCTTTTCTGTCTCTTACCCACAATAAAAACTTTCCCAGTAATGGAGCGGTCATGTTGGCAGTTTTCTTACTGCATGACATATATGAGTGTTTTACTTCTATGTCTATGTACCATTTACAGCCTGTGGAGGCCAGAAGAGGGTGTTGGATTCCCTGGAACTGAAGTTACAAATGGTTGTGTGTTGCCATGTAGGTGCTGGGAACTGAACCCACGTCCTCTGGAAGAGGAGCCAATGCTGGGCCATCTCTCCAGCCTCTAGGCCCCTCCTTCTCCTCTTCTTCTTCCTCCTCCTCTTCCTCTTCCTCCTCCTACACTTTCTCCTCCTTCTACTTCTCCTCCCCCTCCTCCTCCTCTTCCTCCTCTTTTTCTTTTTGAGACAAGGGTTCTCTGTGCGGCTCTGGCCAGACTAGAACTCGCTTTGTAGACCAGGGTGACCTCAAACTCGGGGATTCCTCTGCCTCCAAGTGCTGGGATTAAAGGTGTGTGCCACCACCACCTGGCTGTAGGCCCACTTCTTAAAGGTCCCACTACTTCCCAAAAGTGGCACAGGGTGGAGACCAAACCTTCAGTGAATAAGTCTTTGGGGGATATTTAAGATCCAAACTAGAGTAGTATATGAACTTTCCTGAAACTCAGCTGTGAATGCCCAACTGGGGTGTGAGTGTGACCTAATGTACTATGACACTGACCTGTAATAAAGTGTTACCACATGTTTTATTTATTTTTAATGTGACTTACCTGACTTCATGGTTGATCTTGGTGTTCGGCTCCTTCTAAAGAGAGAGAAAGCTCATTCTTCTGTTTGGGGTTTGAGCCTCTGTTTCTTAAATATTTATGTATTTTGGGAAATTTAGGCAAACTTTCCATTTTTGTTTTTCAGACAGACTTTGCTATGTAGGCTAGGCTGTCCTGAAACTCAGAATCCTGTTGTTTCCATCTCCCAAGAGTTCTGACTGCATCACCATGCCCACCTGACAATAATCTCCTTAAACACCTTTTAATTAAGCCCAACCCTCATGAATATTGTACCTGTTTTACAGTTTCATACATCCTAAGGTTCTGTTCATTATTTTTCCAACTTATTTTTTTTCTGTTGTTCAGATCGTGCAATTTAATGTTCTGTCTTCAGGTTCATTGATTTTCTTTTCTATGACCTCTACATTCTGCTCATGATCTCATTGATGGAAGTGTTTTTTTGTTTTGTTTTGTTTTGCTTTGTTTGTTTGTTTGTTTGTTTGTTTGTTCGTTTTGAGACAGGGTTTCTCTGTATAACAGTCCTAGCTGTCCTGTAACTCTTGGTAGAAAATGCTGGCCTTAAACTCACAGAGATCTTCCTGCCTCTCTCTGCCTCCTGAGTGCTGGGAATAAAGGCATGAGCCCCAGCATTTGATGAAAGTTTTATTCTGATTGTTTTATTTTCAATTTCTATTTGGCTTGTTTTTGTTTTTGTTTTCAAGACAAGGATTCTCTGTGTAACAGCTCTGGCTGTCCTAGAATTAACTCTGTAGACTAGACCAGACAGACTCTGTGTAACTCAGAGATCCGCCTGCCTCTGCCTCCTGAGTGCTGGGACTAAAGGCCTGTACCACCACTGCCTGGCTCTATTTGGCTTTTGTAATTTTTTCTTTTTTATTTATTTTATGTGTCTGAGTTCTTTGCCTGCCTGTATGTATGTGTACCATGAGACCGTGTGCGTGACTGGTGCCCTCCAAAGACAGAGGGGCACTGGACCCCTGGAACTGTTGTTACAGATGGTTGTAAACCACTATGTGTGTGCTGGGAATCCAGCTTAGGTCCTTTGCAAGAGCAGCAATACTCTTAATTGCTGAGCCTTCTCTCTAACCCCTATTTGGCTCCTCTCTATATCAACTACCTTTGTCTAAAATTGTCGCTTTTTCGTTTGCTTTAAGTGGGTTTTGGTTACTTAGTGAAAGTATTTTTGTGATGACAGCTCTTAAACCCTCGTCAGATAATTCGAGCCTTTGTATCATCTTGGTCTCTGTTAGTTGTCTCCTCTAGTTTTCCTGGTTCTTTGTTTTGCTGTTGGTGGTGGTTGTGTTGGGAATCTCCAGCTCCGGCCCCATTCCAAACTCTGCCCAGATGTTTGGCTAGGAACCTGCCCCCCCCCATTCTAAACCCCACCCTCAGAAATCTACCATGCAGCAGCTCCCCCACCCCCCACCCCCACACACACACAGCTCCTCAAGATCGCCTACAGGGTATTTAAGGTCTGGTGCACAGACCTTCCATGAGGTTTCTCCTCTTCCCCTGGGCCCTCTTAGGAGTGCTTTGCTCATTAAATCTGGATTTTTAATTCGGTTTCATTTGGCTTACTGCATCGGTGAAGTCACCCACTACGGGGATTTTCAAAATACTTACCAGGTTGGTTTAGGGTTTTTTTTTTGTTTGTTTTTTGTTTTGTTTTGTTTTTTGAGACAATATTTTGTCTTGCTATGGAGCTCAGACTGGCCTGAAACTCCTGGTCATTTTCCCCCAGCCTTGTAAGTACTAGGATCACAAGGAAGTGCCACCATGCCTGGCTTTTCCTGACTCATGAAATTAGTGATTCTCAACCGTATCTTGAGCACCCTTGCTATCATTCTGAGATCCTGGGGGATGGGGACACGCTGTTATTGTCGGGTGATGTGGAATATGGCTTACTTGTTTGGCTTCCATTGAAGCACAAAAGCAGAGGAATATCACATTGTTGCTGGGTGCAGTAAGTTCAAGCCCCTACCCTGAGGCCTCTGCCACCAGATTATAGCATAGTATAGTATTGTACAGGGTAGGGTAGGAGAGCACAGTGGAGTGGAGTGGAGTGGACATGGAGCACAGGACAGGACAGGACATTGCCTTAGAGTTTCTATTATTGTGATAAAACAGCGTGGACGAAAGCAACGTGGACAGGAAAGGTTTCATCTTACAAGGCTCAGGGCACACTCCATCACTGAAGGAAGTCAGAGCAGAAACTTGAGGCAGAAACTGAAAGAAGCTGGGGACGGTGAAGGAGCGTTGCTATTGGCTTGCTCTCCATGGCTTGCTCAGGATCATCTGCCCAGGACCGGAAGCACCTCCAGTGGGCTGGATCCTTCCACATCAATCATCCATCAAGAAAACATCAGACAGACTCACCTACGGACAATCTGTAAAGAAACATTTTTCTCAATTGAGGTTCCTCTACCCAGACAACTCTAGCTTGTGTCGGGTTGGCAAAAACAACAACCAGGACGTTTACATAGTTAGGATTTACTAGCTTCCCACCCTGTCCTCTCTGATAGCACCGCTTTGGGAACAGCACCTACTCGTAATGCTGAGTGCAGAAGACCTGGCTCCCCACATACTAACTAACATCTGGGGTAGAAGTTGCTGGAGGCTCATTTCTGCCAAACGCCTCTAAAATTCCTGACTCCCCACTGGTTCTTCCTTAATCTCACAGGGTGAGGTGGGGAGAAGAGGCCCTTGTAGCAGCTGAGCAAGGACATTAGCTTCGGCTCTTCCCTCAGTTCTGCTGTTGTGAGTAGTGATAGGGCACGTTTAATGCTGCGGTGTTTAACTAGAGCAGAGAGCAATTCAAACTGAGGTGTTCTGCAAGGCCACCCCTTTCCTTGTCCTGTAGCTAGAAAGAACTGGCTTTTGTTAGGGCTGCTTGTCTGCACCTGTTAGCATTCTCACACTGCCTGCTTCCTAGCACCCAGTCGAGATTTTATTAGGCAAAGTGGGGGTGGGGTTGGGGGTGGGGGTGGGGGTGGGGGTTCCAGGCTCCGGTGCTCTTTTAGTCAAACTCATCCATCCTTTTGCTAGCACTCTTTGACACAAAATGACCAGGAGACACGGGAAGTGCTGTCTAACTCCTGTGATTTTTACCATCACTTTTCTTTGTTTTCTTCGCCCCACCCCCAGCCCTGTGCAAGTTTTTTGTTCTCACTGCTGTGGCACCATGAAGCAGCAATTCTAGGAGCAACAGCGGACACCAAAGCCCGTATTCTTTTCACGTCTACCATGCACAACCCTCAGGCTCAGTCCACCAAGACTGGGTAAAGGATTCTAACCCGGTTCTCCATCATGAAGGCTTCACCAACTTTCAGGGGATGTTTGAACCTGGCACTTTAGCCCTTGCAAATGAATTCGGGGTAGGCTAAGGGAAAACGCCTGTCACTTCTGCATTTTTCAAATGCCCTCTGGGACAAGCAGCACAGGCACTTTTCAGCCTGTAAATCTCTTCTGCTGGCCCAGGGCTCCAACAGCAATGGGGACTGCCGCTTAGAGGGGCGCAGTTTGTGCATTGCACACAGGCATCCAGCCAGGGGGACAAAAGGGAGCTAAGATTCAGCCCAGGCTCTGCTTGCCAAGTCATGTACCCACAGGACTGCATCACCCAGAGGGGGTGCCTCTTTCAGATTCGCACAAAGGCTCCCTATACGGGATCAGCTGGGCCCTGAACCTAACAATAGCAGTATTGCAGCATCTCAAAGGAAACATTCTCTTGGATTCCATAAACTCATTATGCTTGAATATTCAATTGATACTCATACATAATTTATGTCATCGTGTCAAAATCATTTGTTTTTGGAGTGTTCAGGCCTACTAAAGTAAGCTCAAAATCATCAGAAGTAGGACACATTGCAAGCTGTAGGCACAAGCAAAATGGCTCTTCAAGGGGATTTCCCATTGTCCCCCCTGGGAAGGCACCTTCCCATCTATGAGGCCTGTAGATTATCAGCAAGTGGGTAGATACCCTGGGCTTTCTGATTCATTCAGCACTCTCCCCAATGACTGTAAATACATCCTCTTTACCACACAGACTCATTACATTTCAGTAAGTCCTTCTAAGGCAAGTGAAAATCTCTGCTGTGTGGGATGACTTTCAGCATCATTGATGAAATCTGGGTACTTAAGCTTCAAACAGTAGCTAAAGAGTTGTGAGAAGCCATCGATCTAAATGCATAATAACATTGTCATTTGATTTTAAAAAATGGGAGATGTGAGAGGCGGCAAGTTTCTCCTACAGGACAGACTCAAAGGGAATGGTTATGAAGTTCCCTCTGCTTTTATCTTTACATAGAAAGGTCATCCAAAGCAACTCCGTGTTCACCAATCAGTTTTTTGTCCTTTCGTTACAAGGAAAGCAACATGAAAGTAACCCTAAACTTTTGTTTTGAGGCAAGGTCTTGGTATACAGCCCAGGCTGGGTTCAAACGCCTACACAGAATCCCTCCTGCCTCAGTCTCCCCAGGGCCAGAACTACAAGTAGCCAGGACCACAGCCCTTCCCCTGGATGTAGCCACTTTTTACTCTTTATTTCAGCTTTCTTCAACCTCCTTCAAACACTCTTCCTACTTAGCAGTGTCACTCAATTCTAGAACAAATAGGAATCCCAGCAGGGATCTTGAGTTTTAAAGCTAAGTGGTTGTAATTTTATACTTGGATTCTACTTACGATGCTTCCCAACATTATATAAGGAGTGGCTTTGTATGTTTTGAGATAGGGTCTCACTACATAGCTCTGAAAGTTCTAGAACTCCCTATGTAGACCATACTAGCCTCAAACTCATAAAGATCCACCTGCCTTTGCCTTCTGAGTACTAGGATTAAAGGTGTGCGCCACCATGCCTAGAGGCTTTGTGTTTTGAGTTTTGGGGGTTTTTTAGATTTATTTATTTATTCTTATGTGTACTCACGTGTTCTTGTGAGAGTTTATGAGCACCATGAGCATGCAGAAGCCTATGAAGATCAGAAGAAAGCATCAGTTTCGCTGAAACGGGAGTTACAGATGGAAGCCGTCATATGGGTGCTATGAACTCAACCTAGGTCCCCTGCGAAAACAGTGAGCACCCTTAACCACTGAGCAATCTCTCCAGCCTCACTTTGTGGGTTCTGTTTTTGGATACCATCATGCTGTGTTGCCCAGGCTGGCCTGAAACCCTGGTTTCTCCTGCCTCAGCCTCCCAAGTGCTGGGATGACAGGCAGCCCCCACTGGGCCAAAATGGATGGTTGATGGCTGAATTACTTTGTGTGTTTTTTGAGCCACTTTGTTTTGCAACCCAGACTGGATTGGAGCTTTTCATTTTCCTGCCTTAGCCGTCTGGGTCCTAGGATTCCATGGCCTAGGTCAAGAATGGTTATCTTGAAAGGTAGGTTAAATCACATTTGACTAAAATGAGCCTTTGAAATGCTTTTCATAAACCTCCATTTTTATATTGCTGTAGAAATCAGTTTTCAGTACTAAAATGTTGAGTTCTGAAACATGTTTAGAGATATTTCCCAATGTAAGGGATTAAAGTAAAACAAATCTCACTTGAGGGAAAACAAAAATAAAAACAAAAAACAATTAAACAGGCTCTGAGAAGTTAGGGGTACAGCTTAGGGTGGATCACTTGCCTGTGAGCCCTGTGTTCGATCCCTCATACCAGAAAACAAAAATAGCAGGTGTAAGGATTATGTCCTTATTACGTCACCAGCCTGCGACGGGGTCCCAACCTAAAAAGCGGGCATGCCCTCTCTGTGTGCTCTCTTTCTGTACTCCCCCCACCCCTGTTCTCCCTCTCTCCCTCTCTCCCTCTCTCCCTCTCTCCCTCTCTCCTAATAAAGCTCTAGAAAGGTAGAAAGGTAACCATGGCTCGTGATTCCTCCGCCACCTCAGCATCCAGCGCTCTCTTCCGTTGGCATGGCCGCGAGCGCCACCGCTTAACCAACAGCAGGTTCTGGTGGAGATGGAACACAGCAGTAGAGAGCAGGTTTCGCATTAGCAGGATTCACTTCCCAGCACCTGTGTAAAGGGCCAAGTTCTGGTCCACACTTTGCTACATGCCACAAGAGCTGGGCTAAGAAAGACACTTTCCCTGGACCTTTGTTCCCATATCTGAAAATAAAGAAGCCAAATGAGATGTTCCGTTAATTAGATGTTTGGACTCTCGAGTCTCAGTGTCAAGTAGTTTTTGCATTATGCTTCAGCAGCCTCAGATCTTCAGACTCAATGATGATTTCTAACTTATAGATGAAGAAAGCAGGACTTAAGTAATTTACCTACAATCTCAAGGCCAGCCTATGGGTCACCTGATCCTGTTCCAGATCTGTTTGATAGGAAAGCCCATGCTTCTCCAGTGAAGCCCTCCCCTCTCAGCAGGCCTATTGGAGAAAAAGCCCCCCTTATTGCAAAGATGAGCCCATGGCTTCCGCAACCTGAACTTAAAATGCATGGACTAGAACTGCCATTTGGCTCAGTGGCAGCTAACAATGATGAGACTCTGGGTTTGATCTCTAGAACTAGAAAAGAGAACAACGGAGGGGAAACCACCTATACCCTAAAACCCAGCTTCTTAAGCTGTGGGTCATGATCCCGGGTGGCGTTGTGTAACTGAATGTAGGGCTTGCAACAAATTTGGCCATGGCAAAAGATTTTGCAATGTGCAGCTAAAAATGAATTCAAAACCAAACATGTAATGAATCTGAGGTGCTTCTGGCAATGCTTGCCCAAGTGGCATCATGTGACTTCACTGGAGCCTTTTACTAAGCATACGACATGTACACTTTGCATTGTGCATGCCATCAGGCAACACAGCTCCGATGAGCTGGGCCTAAAGCACCTCAGCTTGGGTTTGAGATGATTATATGTTATAAATAGCAGCATTTTTAGTGTACATACAGTTTCCCACTCTTCTAGAAACACGATGGCTTAATTACAGAAAATCAAAGCACTTAATCCTTTCCTATCACCAATTCTCAGCATGTGTAAGGTTCGTTTGCCTTTGGACTGTATTATGTGGGGATGCTGTTGGGGCTGCTGACAGGAGTTTCATAAAAAGGACATCAAGTAAATTTTGCTTGGGATTAGGACAAAATTTTCAACAGTTTCTGAAATGGCGCCAAACATACTTCTGCCATTTTGTGTTTACAGGAAGTGTGGTTTTCAGCATTGACAATTATACAGTAAAAAATATAGGTCAACTATGAAAAACACTGATATTACTCTACATCCTTCAGTATCAAATGTTCAGCCATAATTTATTTTTTTATATAGAAATAACCAAACACATTCATCTCATTAACCATGGAAATTTGAGTCTATCTTTAATACAAGTTAAAATTATATGCATACCAAAGAATTGCTTTAATATAAATGGCCCCACAATAATATAAACATTGGAAACACTAACTGGACTTAGTGAATTATCAAAAAAATTAAAAGAAAGGAAAAAAATAAGACATGAAACTGAAAGGAGCTATATTGGAGGGACTCCGGATGAATATGACTATGTTTCATTGTATGAAATTCTCAAGAATAAAGAAAAATTGATACATAATATACATAGCTTTACGATTTGTCATCAGTAAAGATTTGATTTCCATACATATTTCATATACTGTATACCCAAGGTTGTGTAAAATTCTCAGGCAGAGGGATTGCAACACTGAATGAACAAAAGATCACATAAGAACAGGACCATCACCAGCAGCCAGTGGTCTGACAGGCACCTGGACATGTGGTCAGCATCTGAGAAGCTGGGAAGCACCTGGGAAGCACTGACTGGTGACCAGGCCACAGTTATAAACAGATCCCCCAGAGGGAGACCCTGAAATCAGAGTAGGAATGTCTCCACCGCAGACTCCTGGGAGCCAGGGAAAGGATGCCCAGAGACTCAGATTTGAGATGGAATCCAGCAAAGCAAGAAACGGGCTGGGCTGTAAACAAGCAACCCTGGAAAGGAGCTGTCTCCACAAAGGCCAGCTGACTGATTAAAACTTCAAGGACTGTGGAGAGTTTGGAATGTTGCGGTTCTAGGGGCTAATTACACTTTTTCTTGGTCTAAGAGCCATTCCTTGCCCACCTCTGTGTTGGCTCTAAAACCCTGATAAGCAGATAAAACCCTCTGGAATGTATTAACAAAACCCTATTCTCTACAAATCAAAGGGCTGAGATAATATCTGAGGCCTGTAGCTGAGATTTCTCCACTGTGTTTTAACTAACTACTTAATGTTTCCACCAATGTGCTTGAAAGCTTCCTTGATTTATAACTTTCCTTTGTTTTGTGGCTATAAAAACTTCATGAAACTGCTTCCACATTGGAACATGGTATTTGGGGGAGACCTAAATCTATGTTCCTGGGACGTGGTCACTAAAAATTGGCTCCAGAATAAACTAGCTCTTATTCTCTTTGAGATGAGAGTTGTGTTTTTGTGTTGACAAAGGCCAACTTGCTTCAGTACCCTTCACTCCATCGAGCTCTCTCTCCCTCCAATTTATGCTCCCTTTGTTTAATAACTCAGTGCCAGTTTAGCAGGCCAGCTCTGTGCT
>CABHPR010156891.1:27318-40263 GCA_902168415.1 Peromyscus melanophrys
TTCTTTCTTTCTTTCTTTCTTTCTTTCTTTCTTTCTTTCTTTCTTTCTTCCCTTCTTTCTTTCTTTTTGCCACCAAGAAGCAAAATACAGACACTACCTTAGGGCAAAAGGATAGAAAAAAAGAAAAAAAAACCTCCAAGCAAACCCAGGAAACAAGTATATATCTTTGTTCTAATATCTGACAAAGTAAACTTCAAACTAAAGCTAGTTAGAAAAGGAAAAGATGGTCACTTCATATTGATTAGTGAAACATCCACCAAGAGGACTTCATGATTCTAAACTTATGTGCACTGAACACAGGTGTACTTAATTTCATGATGCAAATACTACAAGATATCAAGTCACTGACTAACCCAAGCAACATAGTAGTGGGGACTTCGATACCTCACTCTCACCAATTAACAGTCATCCCAGCAAAAAGTGAACTGTTGAATTAGATGATGTCATAGGTTAATTGTTTTAGGCACTGTTCTTTTGCTGTGAAAAGATACATGACCAAGGCAACTCTTACAAAAGAAATCATTTAACTGAGGGCTTGCTCACAATTTCAGAGGCTTAGTCTGCTATCATCATGGCTGGTGCCATGGCAGCAGCCCTGGTGATGAAGCTGTAACTGAGAACTACATCCTGATCTGCAGGCAGCAGACTGAGAGAGAGCAAGGCAGCCTGGGCCTGGCACAGCCCTTTTGATACCTCAAAGCCCAGCCCCAGTGACACACTTCCTCCAACAAGGACACAACTCCTAATCTTTTAAATAGTGCCACTCCCTGGTGACTAATCATTTAATATATGAACCTATGGGGCCATTCTTTTTCAAATAACATCAATAGACTTAACAGATGTTGCAAGCAATGAAGAACACATACAAGTCTTAGTAGCCCATGGAACTTTCTTTAAAATAGACCATATATCAGGACACAAGTCAAGCTTAGTGAATATAGGATAACTGAAATAATATATTGTGTTCTATCCAGTCACAATGGAATAGAACTACAAATCAACAGCAGGAGAAACTATGGAACATACACAAACTCATGGAGGTTAAACAGGCCACTGTGGAATGGCAAATGTGTCATTGAAGAAATCAAGAAGAAAATTAAAAATTCCTAGATTGGCATGAAAATAAAACACAACACAATAAATCTATGGAACACAATGAAAACAACCCTAAGAGGAAAGTTATAGCTATATGTGCCTACATTTAGAAATTAGAGGAATCTCAAATAAATAACTTAATGATGCACCTTAGGACTTTGGCAGAGCAAAAATAAGCCAAATCCCAAATTGGTAGGTTAAAAGAAATAATTAAAAATAGGGAAGAAGCTAATAATATAGAAATAAAAACATACAAAGAATCAATGAAACAAAGAATTGTTTCTTCAAAATATCAAACAAGATTGGCAAACCCTTTGCCAAATTAATCAAAAGAGAGAGAAGACCTAAATTAATAAAATTAGATATGAAAAGGGAGTCATTACAATAGATACCAATTAAGAAATTGAAATCTGAAATTAAGAAAATTATCAGATCATACTTTAATGTCATATCTTCCATCAAATTTGAAAAAAAAATCTAACAAAGATGAATGAATTTCTAGATGCATATGACCTATAAAAATTAAATCAAGCTGGGCGGCAGTGGTGCACTCCTTTAATCCCAGCACTTGGGAGGCAGAGGCAGGCGGATCTCTGTGAGTTTGAACCTGCCTGGTCTATGGAATGATTTCCAGGACAGCCAAGGCTGTTACACAGAGAAACACTATCTCGAAACCACCACCACCCCCAAAAAAATTAAAACAAGATAAGATAATTTAAACACAATATATAACAAATGTTCAGATTGAAGCAATAATTTTTAAAGTTTTTCAAAGCAAAACTATCCAGGTCAATATAAATTTACTGCTGAATTCTATAAGAAAGGAGGACTAACACCAAATCTCCAAATATTCCATGAAATAGCAAAGGAAAAAAATACTACCAAACTCTTCTTATGCAGTCGACCTCAATCTGGTACCAAAATCTGATACACACACACACACACACACACACACACACACACAAAGATAAGGCAAACTCCCTAATAAACATGCAAACAAAAATTCTTAATAAAATATTTAAAAGCCAAATTCAAGAACACATTAAAAAGATCATTCACTATGATTAAGGTGGCTTCATTCCAGAGATGCAAGGATGGTTCAATATTTGCAAATCTACAAATGTAATACATCACATAAATGATCTCAAGCATAGAAATTGTATTTGGCCAGGAAAAGAAGAATCCTTTTACACCCCGGCAGGAAAGTAAATTAGTTCAGCCCCTATAGAAGCTAGCATGGAGAGTTCTCAAAATAAAACAAAAATAGATCTACTATATGACCCAGCTATACCACTCCTGGGTATTTACCCAAAGGACTCCAGTTCAACGTATCACAGAGACACTGCACATCAATGTTTATTGTAACTCTGTTCACAGTTGCTTGTGGTGGTATTGTGTTCCTCAAAATATTGTGCACCCTAATAAACTTATCTGGGGTCAGAGAACAGAACAGCCACTAGATATAGAAGCCAGAAAATGGTGGCACACATTTCTTTAATCCTAGCACTCCAGAGGCAGAGATCCCTCTGGATCTCTGTGAGTTCAAAGCCACACTGGAAACAGCCAGGCATGGTAACAAGAGCCTTTAATCCCAGGAAGTGATGGCAGGAAGCAAAAAGGTATTTAAGGCATGAGGACGATGAACCAGAGCCAGGTTAAGCTTTCAGGCTTTCCGAGAATCAGTTCAACTGAGATTCATTCTGGATGAGGACTCAGAGGCTTCCAGTCTGAGGAAACAGGATCAGCTAAGGAACTGGCAAGGAGAGGTGGCTGTGGCTTGTTCTGTTTCTCTGATCTTTCAGCATTCACCCCAATACCTGGCTCCAGGTTTGATTTTATTAAAAAGACCTTTTAAGATTCATGCTACAGTTGCTAAGTGATGGAACCAACCCAGGTGTCCAACAACAGAGGACTGAATAAAGGAAGAGAGGTATATATGCATGCCTTAGTTTGCTTTCTGTTGCTTTGATAAACACCATGGCCATATCCGAAAGAGACTTGAAAGGGTTTATTTCATTGTATATGTCCAAGTGACAGTCCCTCATCAAGGGGAGCTAAGGCAGGGACATGGAGGCAGTAACTGAGGCAGCAGACAAGGAGCAAGGCTGCTTACTTGATTATTCCCTCTGGCTTTTTCAGCTATCTCAGGCAGTCCAGGCCCTAGGCAGCCTAGGGATGGCACTGCCCTCAGTGGATGGGGCCCTCCTATAAAAGTTAGCCATCAGGACAATTCTTTAGTTGAGGCTTCCTACTCAGGTGATTCTAATTTGTGTCAAATGAACAAAAACTTACCAGTACAATGCACAATAGAAGTTTTTCAGCAATAAGAGGAATGAAGCTATATTGTTCATAGAAAAGTGGATATAACTGAAGACAATTATACTACAGACATTAAGACTGCCTCAGTATCTTGGTTACTATTTCTATTGCTGTGCTAAAATAACATGACCAGAAATACCTCGGGGAGGAAAGAATTTATTTGGCTTACAACTCTCAGGTCACACTCCATCACTGAGGGCATTGTAAACGGAAGCTTTTCTGCCCCGCCTGGTCCTGCAGCCACTTTTAAAATAATCACTCAGAGGTTTATTACTAACTAGCTCTTACAACTTAAATGAATCCATTTCTATTCATCTATGTGTTGCCATGTGTCTTGTGTCTTTACCTGTGTTCTAATACATCTTGCTCCTCCAACAGTTGGCTGGTGTCTGCCCCCGACTCTGTCCTTCTTCCCCCTGTATCTCTGCTTGGATTTCCCTCCTGGTTCTATCCTGCCTTGCTATAGGCCAAAGCAGCTTCTTTATTAACCAATGGTAATAAAAATATATTCACAGGGTACAGAAAGACATCCCACAGCAGGGCATTGAAGATAGGAACTCAAAGCAAAAATCTCAAAGCAGAGGCTGTAGAGGAATGCTGTTCACTGACTTCTTCCTCATGCCTTGCTCAGCCTGCTTTCTTATAGCACCCAGGACCACAGACCCAGGGGTGGTCCCACTCACAGACATTTTCTGGTAGGGACATTTTTTCAACTGAGTTTTCATCTTCCGAAATAACTCTATCCCATGTCATATGGACATTCAAAGCTAGCCAGCACAGTCAGAAAGGCAATATTGCCTGTGGTGCCCAGGTTTTATATAGCCATGTAAAATTATATACATATACATATACATGAAAATATAAGTAAACTATCTAGGTGAACATAGTGTATGGTGGGGGGACACTCAAAATACAAAATGTACGTGGACACAATAGAAAGAAAAAAGGGCACAAGGCTTAAGAAGCCCTGCCCTAGAAAGCAGCCCTCTGGAAAACCTACTGAGTTACCTGAGGATAGACCGCTGCATCTCGCCCTATAATAAACTAAGATACTTGGTTCTTACAGTATGATTTCTGAACTAAAAGCATCAATAACATCTGTAAACTTGCTCCAAGTACAAATTCTAGACCCTACACATACTACATCAGAAACTCCAGGACTGAAGACCAGTGGCCTGTGTTTTACAAATGTCCAGCTGATTCTGATGCACACTTGCAGTTACAAAACTATTAAGCTAAAATCTAAGATCTTGGGGAATGCAGGCAACAGCTCAGTCTCTATCTCCAAATTTCTATGACCTAAGTGTTGGAATTATTAATGGGAGGAAAGGTTAGAATCCTGTCCCTAATTTTGAGAACCGATATACAATAAAGAAGGAGAAAGCAGATAGGAAGGATGCAGAAGTCACCTTTCATACAGACTACAATTAGTCAAAACAGCAATTTGATGTGCAATAATTTATGGCTATCATGCCTGTAGCATTCTAAACTAGAATATCATTTTTGAAGTTATTCTGAATGCAAGTAGCTCATTGAGAATTTAAAAATTTATCAGACACCTTGGGATTTGGCTCAAAGAAATAATCAATTAAAAATATGCATTCTGTTTCCTTAGCTCTGTCTTGAGTCATTCAGGGGACGGTTTCTGGGAATGAAATCTAATGCTATTTTTCGTAAACTAGAACAAAACACTGTCTTACTTCCCAGGAGTTCAGTCCCCTCCCTCCCGGCCCCTGGGGGGTGGGGTATATATTTGGGATCCATTATACCCAGAGATGACATAGCCAGCCTTCCAGGTAGCTTTAGGAAATCATAGTCTCCAGCTCAATGATGACTCAGCAGAAGCAGAGAGTATGAATGGCCTTAAGTACCAAGCTGGCAGAAAGGGTCACATTGTCATTATTTATTAAACATTTTACTAGCTCAGCGTGACATATCTGTAACTCCATTAGTTTTCTTTTTTTCTTTTCTTTCTTTTTTTTTCATTTTGGCGTATGTGTGGTGGTGCATGTGTGTTTGTGTGTGGTATATGTATGTGTGTACATGTGTGTATAGGTGCACTTGTCCAGGCATGTGCCTGCAGATTCCAGAAGGGGAATATCAGGTTTCTGATCTCTTACTTTCTACCTTATTCCTTCAAGACCTGTCTATTACTGAACCTGGAGTTTGTTTTTCAGTTGGGTTGGCTGGCCAGCCGACCCCAGTATTTCTTGTCTCAACCCCGCCAATCATCCAGTGCTGGGATTGCAGACACATATGGCCGCGCCTGGCTTACCTTGTGTGGGTGCTAGCGGTCTTCACGCACGTGCAGCAGACACTCCCATCCACTTATCCATCTTCCTAGTTTCTGTGACTTCATTCTTGTGTAGTACATGGTGTGGTCCAGAAAAATCTCCAGGGATCTGGCTCTGAGGTTCCATCTGTGAGGGTGAAGCTACTCGTCCATTACCAAAATATTAGACAGACAGTAGCCACTCACTGATATCTGCATAGTCAGTTAACTGAAACAGTGTACAGGTTACATTTCTTTGTCAACGACAGCCATAGCTGCATACTAACTTGAGTACTCACTCTTCCCTCTTTATTTCATGATGGGGAAGGAAGTTAACACACGGGTAGCGCTGGGCCCCAAGCACTTGGTGCACACTTATCTCTTTTAGTAATTCCAGCAACCCTGTAAAGCTGGAGTTCTTAGTCCCATTTTGTCCGTTAGAAAACTGAGGACAACACTCTCAAGTCAGAATAGCTGGTTAAGTATCAAAGCCAGGATTTTTGCTACTTTCTATTTTAACTGAATGTGTAGTACTAGATTTAGTGTAGGGGCAGAATGCACCCCGGAATTGGGGCTTAGGTGGTGATCTTGAAGCCAACACAGGCCCACTGGCATCTTGAACCCACAAACAGAAATGGTGGCTTATGGCAGAGACAATTTATTATAAATAAAAAATAAGCTCTTAATATTTTATTAAATGTTTTATAGGTGAAAATCATTTATTAATCTCATCCATAAATATAAAATACTTTTAAAATGCTGGTTAGTTATACAAAATACAACAAATAAACACTCATGTGTTCATCACCTAGTTCCGCCTATCATTTCTTCCTTGTGTATTTTCTTCTTTCTTTCTTGAGTTTTTGTTGTTGTTTGTTTGTTTGTTTTAGATAGGGTCTTGCTATGTAGTCCTGGAACTCACTATGTTGACTAAATTGGCCTTAAAGAACTCGTAGCAACCATCCACAAGTTGTCATTTGACTTCACATATGGTATAGCTTACACACACTCTTCTCTCTCTCACACACACACACACACACACACACACACGTTAAAAGAGAAAAGAATCCATCTAATTCCAGACTAAAAGGTAGATTAAAGGGTATCAGAAGCAGAGGCACCAAAAAGTGCTGGGATTCAGCAACATATCGTGTAGAACCAGAGCAGTGGCAGAGAGGATAAATGGAGAACCTGGGGAGAAGTGTAAGCCTCTTGTTAACTGCAATGGAATCGGTGTGGGAGGCCATGGATGAATCCTAACTCCGGTCCTCACTTTTGCACAGCAAGCCCTTCACCTTCTGAGCCATCATTTCCCCAGCCTGAGACTGGGAATTCTTGGGTCTTTTAACACCCTTGGGAAATACATAAGATCATAAGATTGATAACACTGACTCCATACTATTGATTAAGTGACTAATCAGGAAAACCCTAGCAATTCACTGAGGTCCGAGTATCTCATTACACGCTGGGAGTTGCTGGCTTCTTCCATGATGGACTTCAAATGATGGTGCTTGAACTCTGCTAGGCAGTACTCTCTGCACTGGGAAACAAATGCACCACCATGGGTGAAAGGAAGCGTGTGACTGGAAGAAAGAAGGAAACAAGACTCTTGTGTTACCTCAAAGTTAAAGCTTTTATATATTCTACAGTTTGGTGCTTGGAATCATGGGAATGCTCCCTAGGGTTCTGAACTGGCCTAGGTGACCTTTTGTTGCTTTCCCAGCCACAGCTTTCAGAAACCGTCTTTTAGGGCAGCGTTTCTCAAACACTAAAGTAAATATGAACCCCTCTGGGGTCTTGTTAAAGTGGCAGTTCTGCTTCTGAAGGGCCAGGGTGGGGCACTGAGTTTTTGCATTTTTAACAAGCTCTCAGGGGAAGTCCATGCTGCTGGTCTGACTTTAAGAAAATTGCCTCTGCCTCCCAAACCCCCAAGGCCAGCTCTGAATGCCAGAGCAGCTCAGAACTTCATAAAGTAAATTTGGGCGTGTGTGTGTGTGTGTGTGTGTGTGTGTGTGTGTGTGAGAGAGAGAGAGAGAGAGAGAGAGAGAGAGAGAGAGAGAGCGCACAAAGGTGAAGGACTCAAAAAACATCTGAGAGAAATTTAATTACGGGGTGAAACAGGAGTTAGCTCTCCTTGAAAGTAAGGGAATGGCCCGTGGTGCATCATGAGCTAGGCATATATCACATGTAATCACTCCTGTGGAGGCCTACAGTGGTTTCCTAGTGAAATCTGAGCTTGCTTTACCCAACAGGGCTGCATAAGAGGATGACTTGACCACATGTGTGGTTACCAGGTGTATGGAAGGGTCTGCACTTGGGCTGTGCAGTATGCTTTGATCTTGTAAGGGGAAGTCTTTTGCCCTGCCCCTTAGCATTGTTATAAAAAAAGCCCTTTTGAAGAGACGGAAGGGGCCAGTGGATTTTGATCCAGGTCCTCCCGAAGCTATCTCATGTTTCTGTCTCACCTCCACTATTTTTCTATCTACAAATTCCTTATTTCTCTCTCCTCCTCATAGGAACCCTGTGAAAGATGGGAGCTGGCCTCCCACACACTCCTCTGATTGGATAGTTACACACGATTACCTCTCTGATTGGGCCTTGAGCATGCACAAGGAGTACGACCTCATTACTGACTCAGCCCAGGATGCACTAAAAAATGACCAATCCCAATAAAGATTAGATTGATCTTCATTTATTTCCTGCTGTGAGACTCATTAAATATCTCCTAAAGGGCAGGGCAACACGCAGTCCTCACTCGGAGCATGTTCTGTTGCTGTGATAAAATGCCCTAACAAAATCGACTTAAAGGAGAAAGAATTTGCTTTTGGCTTCCAGTCCCAAAGGAATTCCGTCCATCAAGGCAGGAAAGACATGATAGGAGACAGGGAAGGCATGATGGTATGAATAGCATCTGGATGGTCACATTGTATCCACACTCAGTAAGCAGAGAAGGAACAGGAAATAGGGGCAGTCTATAAATCGAGCTCCGGTGTCCCACTTCCTCCAGTAAGGCTCCACCTCCTCAGCATTCCGCAACCTTCCCAAACAGCACCACAAGTTGGGGACCAAGTTTTCAAACATGTGAGCCCACGGAGGACACTGCCTGCTCAAACCACATCATCCCTCCCCTTGGCTCCTCTAGGCTCATGTCCATCTATTGATGCATGTTAAATCCAAACTTCAAAAGGTCACCACAGTCTTTAACAGCTCCAACACTTCTCAAGAGTTCAAAGTTTCTCCGATACTCAAAGCAATCTTCCACCTAAAAAGGCTGTGTACATCACCAAAGTTGTACCTCACTGATTCAACGAAACTAGCTGGCCACTGAGTCTTTGCATCCTTCTGTCTCTGCCTTCCCAGTGCTAAGGTAAAATTACAGGTGCATGCCACCATGACAGTATTTTTACATGGATGTGGGGAATCCGAACTCAGGTCCTCATGCCTACAGAGCAATCGCTTTACCAATGGAGCATCTCCCAAGCCCCCACACACTTTCTCTTCTTTTCCTGTTTTGGTTTTGGTTTCTTTGTTTGCTCATTTTCACTTGCAAGAAAAATGGTCTAGATCGGTTGCCCGGTCTGGCTCAGAACTAAAATCAAATGATTCTTCTGCCTCAACTCTGGAAGTAGCTGTGACGCCAGCCACCTATCACTCTGCCTGGCTTTTGATGCACTTTTGAGTAACAAGACGCAAAGAATAAAAGTTTAATGTAGAATGACAGGCAGTGCTGTGGTGTTTGAGGGGTGGGGCTCCTGCCTAGGGTTCTCCAGTTACAGACTAGTTCATGAGGAGAAACTCAGCATCCTGTGAGGACTGCTTTCTCCTGTTTATTTCGCTTCACCCCCTTCAAGGCAACCTTTGGTGTATGCCACACACTGCAAAGGGAAGAGTTTATCTTCAAAGAATATCTCTTGGCAGCTTTACTTGCGCTGTCCTCAGCGGTGATAGCAGTACAGGGAACACTGCAGAACTCAATGAGTTCCCGGATCAGCGTGCTGCGAGGGATTGGATTAGACAGTGTTCTCCCGATTAACCATGCAGCGACTAGGGGCAAGGAGACACTGGGTTCTGCTCTTCATTTTGACATTTACATTCTCGGGGACCTTTGGCGACCTGTTTCCCATCTTTCACATAGACTATGAGAAACAATCTCTGTTTCCTCGTGCCTCTGAAAGGTTTGTTTCCAGCATTTTCGGGGCAGGCTTCCATAGCAGCTACTCAATGGAAATCACTCTGGACCGCTTTCAGGATGGCATGTCTACAGTCAGGTGTGCGCTGTTATGCTCAGGCATTTGGCTAGGAAGTACACGACCCGGGGCTCAATGCCCAGCACAGAATGCTTCCCTGTTCTGACTTCTTGTTCTCCACTTACCATCTATCAGGAATTTGGGGATCATTAGTCCAAGCCACAAGGGGGCGCTTGGGAAATGCTGATTTTCGTTCCAGTGATATTTAAAGACTTTAAAATATTTAAATAGAAATTAAAATGATTTCCCATTTCTGTACCTAACCTTGGTTCATCTAATTTAAAAGCAATTTGTAATCAAAAGTGTCTCCTACTCTTCACATTTTAGATTAGTTTTGTTAATGTGGGCGATATTAATATAATATATAATCTAAAGCATTTACAGACACAAAGTTACATGTAAGATAAGTACAGGCTTCAGCCAAGATTGGAGGTCTGAAGAGTAGCAAGTTATCTCCTGGTGTAAGTGAAGGTGAAATGTTCTAAAGTTCCTTTACAAATGTTTTATATCTATTTATTTCATGTGTATGAGTTTTGCTTGTATGCATGCATACATGATGAGCCTGGTGCCTGGGGAAGTCAGGAAAGGGTGCTGGAGCTCCTAGAATTGGAGTTACAGATGGTTATGAGCCACCATGCAGGTGCTAGGAACCAAGACCAGGATCTTTGTAAGAGCGGCAAGTGCTTTTAACCATGGATACCAAATATTGCAAAAAATTTTAAGATAGTTCTATGGCTCTACATTTCTCTTGCCCCTTTCCTAGTTGGGAGCTTCCAGATAGAGTAGACTATACTTAGTTTCAGAAGAAGACTCCATCATCTTTGCCCTTAAAACATCTGTAAAATAAAGTTATTAACTTTGAGGGATTGTTACAAGGATTAAATGAATTAATTCATTTAAAGGATTTGAAATAATGCTTACCATATAAACAGAATTATACATATGTATATAGGCAAGATTTATACATCTATACATTCATGTTCTGTTGTTTTTATCATTAACTTTTGTGTTGTCACAGTCTCGACCACTCAGATACCAAGTTCCAAAGCCAGAGTTTCCCTCAGACACACTCAATGGCAAAAGTCCTTCCTCCCTTAACATCTCTGTCTTCCTCATACCATGTAGATGAACGGTCTTGTTAAATAAGAAACACAGAGCCAATGCAGAGATGAAAGCCCAAGAGGTCAGAGCTAAGAGCTAAAAACCTTACCCTTCACTGCTGCTGCTGTCCTCTTCAGCAAGAGACCTACTTCCTGTCTGTCTGTCTTTTTTATAGACTTTCTATTCTGCCTTCTCATTGGTTGTAAACCCAACCACATGACCTCCTTGTCACTGCCTGTCTGTACAGACCTCCAGGTCTTCTATGGTTGGTATTGAGATTAAAGGCGTGTGTCTCCATGCTGGCTGTATCCTTGAACACACAGAGATCCATCTAGCTCTGCCTCCCAAGAGCTGGGATTAAAGGCATGCACCACCACCGTCCAGTTTCTGCTATGGCTTGCTATTAGTTCTGACCCCCAGGCAACTTTATTTATTAACATACAAATAAAATCACATTTCAGTACAATTAAAATATCACCATAATACCAGGGAACCCCCACTTCACTTGATTACCCATTATTGTAGTTACAGACACTTAATATATTCCTGAAGGTCTTTCTGTCTTCATGAGCATTGCCGTCTTCGTTTTCTTTCCTTTCTGTGAGCCTGTGGATTGGTCTCAGGCATGGACACTAGACAAGTAAGTGTTCTACTGTTGAGCTGAACTGCAGGCCTGATGGTTCTTACACTACTGGACTCACTTCAGTGCCTGTGCGTGGTTTACTCTCTGGATGTTAAAACATTGCGTGAACAGGGCGTGGAGACAGAGAGGATGATAGTGGAAAGAGTTGACTATTGGAATGGTTCTCTGTGAAATCTGTTTCTGTTTATTCTAGCTTGGTTTTTGAGACAGGCTCTTGCTATGTAGCCCAAGGTAGCTTTGAATTTATAATTCTCCTGCCTCACCCTCCCAATGCACCGCCATGTAATTTCTTTCGTTGTTGCAATTTTTCTGTAAGTTTAAAATGATTTTCAAGATGAGGTTGAGCAAAACAACCTGATCATAGCGAGTTCAAGACCATTCTGAGTACACAGTACGATCCTATCAGAGGTGGGGGAGGGGAGAGAGAGAGAGAGAGAGAGAGAGAGAGAGAGAGAGAGAGAGAGAGAACAAAACAAAACACTTTGCTGGCTTTGCTTTGTGGGTGTCCAGAGCCCACCCTTAGCCATAGCACTTGATTCTAATTTACCACCTTTGCACATGCTGCTCTTGAAGTTGAAACTCAGTCTTCTGAATTTGTCTCCCTGGAAAATTCCTTTGTAGTTCTGGTTTTGAGATGGGCCCTCACTATGTAGCACAGACTGGCCTCAAACCCCTGTTTCTCCTGCCTCAGCCTCCTGGGTGCTGGGTTTATAGGTATGTGCCACCACACCAAGATGAAAACTCCTATACTTCAATCCCCAGAGCATAACCTTTCCGGTAAGATGTCTGTGCTCTGTGCCTAAATCAATCTGCTGCTTCCCCTGGGGCTCACAGTGTTCTTTCCGACCTCTCCCCCACTTTCTCATAGTCTGGAATTACTCTGCCGTCCTGTCCTAAAGCCCTGACTTCTGTAGAACAGAGACACTCTGGTCACCCTCACTATTTAAATCCCAGTTGAATCCCAGTCTCTGACTCCTTGAGTTCAGGTTTCCATTACCTGGTTCTGGTGCCCTCACTTCTGCAGCAGGAGGCTGCCACTTGACAATTTTGTCCAGGCTTCCTGTTGTTCCTAGCTGACGCCTTACCCCTACTTATTCCCCTCTTTCTTTCCCCCTAACTTTTTCTTATGGAGGAAGTGAACCTTCACTGGCGAGATGCTGAAATGCAGACACCGTTTTGCTATGGTCCCTCACCTCCTAGGTCCTTCCCTTGACCAGATTCTGTCTTTCAGGCTGTTCACTCTGCCTTTTTTTTTTTTTTTTTTTTTT
>CABHPR010156892.1:0-16686 GCA_902168415.1 Peromyscus melanophrys
ACAAATTCATGGACCCTATCTTCATTAATCGTTATTGTGCGCATATATTCATAGAAATTTAAACTTTTTAAAAGAAAAGCAATGTGTATTATTAATAGACAGTAATTGGCTTGATTTTCCTATTTTAGGCAGGCATGTTTGATGTTGCTAGTAACTCAGTCTACAGGTTAACATCTAAATGAAAGGAGTTCTGTCCGACTCTGTGAATATAGTTGCATATTCATGGCTCTGACCATCCAGCCCACGTGGTTGAGTTAGTACCTGACAGCACTGTAAATCAAGGAAAGATGTCTGGTCTCCATCAGATCCCAAGAGGATGGCTCTGCCATCCTCGGTCTCTGTAGTTTTGGAGACACTGATTACAGCTTTTTCAGACAACGGTCAAGCTTGTATCCCAGAGCTGTATGGGAAAAGATTGTTCAGGTCTGATCTTTTAGCAGTTCATGACTCCTTTTCCAAAACACTCACACAGTTAGTTTCTTCATTCACATGTCCAGGGAAACTTATTAAATACCTCCTCCCATCATAGCGTATGGCATCCGGACAGCACAGGAATGGGGGTCCTGTAGCATATTGTTAAGAGCTAGTGGCCCCACCATTTCCATGAATCAGCCAGTCATTCATCGTTTATTTTCTGATTGTCTGTTATGCACCATTCAGCTCATTCAGAATATTCATTGAGTATCCACTGTGTGGGGAGACTGTTCTGTGTTCTCAGGATATAGTAGTCAACACATCGTGGGCAAAAGTTTCAGCCCCTGTGAAGACCTTATTCCTTTGTTTCTCATTTACATTAAAAATCATTAATAACAATGTTTTGCATATGAATGTGTTCTTAATGGATATACACTTGGCATCTTTGTTCTTTAGTGTGGATTCCTTGAGATTAAAGGAACAAATTAATTGTTTCAGAATCTGAGTGTCTAAAGTCATCCGCTCTTATATTTAAAGGGTTATAAAAAATTCAGACAAAATTTCATTGAAAACTAACACGCCAAGGTTTAGGACCTGGCTATTTGTAATTAACTAAGAAGAAAAGTCATCCTATAAGTCAATTTACGAGAATAATACTTTGTCCAAATATCATTTACAAACCTGAAGTTCATTCTTACATGTTAAAACCAGAATACCTAAAATAGCCATGTAATTGAGGAAGCCTAAATATTGGGATAATTATTGCATGTAACAAAGAAATAAACAAATGAATAAATGATTGAATGGAATGTTTGAAGGAACAGATAAGCCTAAATCCTGAATGATGATATATGTATATGCACACATACACGCATCTACATTTATATCTATATCTATCTCTATCTATCTATCTATCTATCTATCTATCTATCTATCTATCTATGAAAACACTTTAAACTATTACAATTAAATGTGGAAAAACTTTTAAGTGGCATTGACTTCTACAATGATTTTTCTCATTATTGTAAAAACAAGATTTACTTAGTGCATATATTTGTGTTTTTTGCTGCCTATTTTTAGTACAGTACTTTGTACCTGAGAATAGTGTTAGTTTTTAGCTTGACTTACTTGTTGTCATTTGGAGAAGAATCTGTTTAACCATACTGTTACTCTATCTCAATGGCCAAAAACGATAGAAAATGGTAACATTGACCTCTGTATTTCTGGAGTTTTGTCTACGATTTGTATAGTTGAGGTTGATGTAACACAGATGAGGTCTGCACTTAACTGTGTGGCTGTTAAGGAAGACCTGTAGAAATAATGCTTTACAGTGAAGGAATCAGCGATGACATTGTGTGTCCATGCGTACAGGCGTGTGTGTGTGTGTGTGTGTGTATGCGCGTGCATGTGCGCCAAGTACAGAGTTGTTCGAGACAGAGCTGGCTCTGTAATACAGTGACCTCACCATAAGAACCTGGGATGCTCACATGATAACTGTGGTCCTGGAGGGTGGATGCTATTCTCACATGAGAACTCACTGGCATGTGTTCAGTTCTATTCTAAAGAGCCATCCATCTGCACCACAGTCGGATCACAGTTCTACAGAGAACAAAGTGATAAACTGCCAGTTTCGTTCAGCAGGAGGAGAGGGAAGACCTGATTTGCCCTGAGGTATCCAAGGATGGTGGGATTCCTTTCTGGGGCAGAACTGCCCACATGTTTTCCCTTTGAGATAGCATAATGCCCTAGAGACTCATCTCTGTCCTCTTCAGATCCTTATCTCTGTAATGGCTGGATTCCATCTTGTCTTCCTGGGCTTCTTTGACATGTGGTAGAGCACAGCCTGTTGCCTCTTTATCGCCTTGCTGTTCCAAGAGCAGCAGAACCAGGAGACATCATCTATAAACCATATTTTTTGAGTTTTACAATACCCATTTTTTTAAACTAAAAGCTATATATTGGTGAAATTGGATTTTATATAACTCATCATATCCAAAACATTGTCATCTCACTGTGTAATCAATATGAAAACATTGAGGTGTTTTACATGTTTCATGCGCAATTTTCAAAAATCCCATGTGTAATTTACATTTGTTACAGTGTTATAGACTGAGCGTCTAAAAATGGTATCTTGTGTTATTTGTTTCTAAAACCTCCACTCCCACATTGCCTGGATAGGTTCTTAAATTGCTACAGGCTGCCAAATGAATGCTCTGTTGTCATGGCCAGTATTGTTTTAATCATTTAAACTTCATATAGATGCTACTAAAGACCCGAACTTTGGAAAAGACAGGGTAGAAGTTCTTTTCCAGCATAGCCACATTTTTGTCCTGAAGAAGGCGGCGCACGCCTTTAATCCCAGCACTCGGGAGGCAGAGCCAGGCGGATCTCTGTGAGTCTGTGAGTTCGAGGCCAGCCTGGGCTACAGACAGGCACCAAAACTACATGGAGAAACCCTGTCTGGGGGCGGGGGGGGGGGGGGCGGAGGCAACTCAGTAGTCAGAGTGAGGAGGAGTACACTGTGCCCCAGGGACAACTTTCTGTTCAGCCTACAGTTGGTATATTTGAGGTGGCTCCAATGCTCTGGACCTCTCAGTTTTACCAACTGTAAAATGCTGTATGATTAGATTAATGTCTTAATCATTCACTGGTCTTACAATTTGCCTTTTTCTTAAAGGCATTATACTTTATTAATGCATTTTAATTACACAAAGTAAAGATTTCCTTATGACATTTCCATATGTCCATATACTTACACTTTCATCACATCACCTGCTCTCTTAGTATTCTTGTTTTGACAGATCATACTGTGGGAAAAAAAAAATAGCTGTTTTTCTGACTTTCATTAAAAAAAAAAAACTTGTATACTTTTTTTTTTCTGAGTTTCTTCTCTGTTTTGTTTTTCATTTTTCAAGAACTGATATTCTTCTCTTCAGGTACTGTTTTTGTATTCAGCTCACGGGGAAATGAGGCAGGAATACATGTTAAATGACTTCTTGCTTACACTAGAAACCATTGGCTCTAATCTGTTTATTGGAGAAAGTAAAACATTTGGGTGGTAGTGAATGTTTCCGCCATCTTTGTTTTTACTGATTGGGGGTAGATTTCACACACACACACACACACACACACACACGCACACGCACACGCACACGCACACGCACGCACACACACACACACACACACACAGAAATTATTATGCCATTTTTCTTTATTCACTTTGTCCTTCTTGCAACCCCAAATATAAACCATGTCATTCTTCTGACTGTGATCTTATCCCCTGCTCAGCATTCTCCAGCCTGAGATAATAGATAATAGGCTCCTTTGCTTGCAATGAAAGGTATTTCCATCCCAGCCTGCCACACCCCAGTCCCTTGTGGGACTCTAATGCCAGGGCACTGCATTTCTTCGCCAATCAGGAGCATCCTTCCCTCTTAGAGGTGAGTCACTTCTCAGCTCTTCTTTACCCGCCCATAATTTATCACCCTGCACTGATTTGACCCTGGTTGTTGTGTAGCCTCCTCAAAGGCAAGCATCTAAACTAACGGAGTTGTTTGATTGCTTTCTCTTAGGATGTTCCAAGGACAGCTAGTCTTATGTTGAGTAACCCTGTGGGATGCTTCCTGTGTGCTGGGTTCCAGGGTGACTCCACAATGTCAAAAGGGCAAATGTGTAGCCAAATAATTACAACACAGGTCAGATGACTACAAAAATTGGAATACGTACAAGGTATTTCAGTAGGCCAGAGGGGAAAGTAGGCGCCTTTCCCTGAAGTGGTTCTGGGACTCGGGGACCTATGCTGAGAATTGCTTCAGGCATTAGGACCTGCTCTAGAGACCGTCTGAACATCTGGGGCCTGCCATGTCACTTGTGTATCCTGTTCCTTCTGCTCCAGGCAGTAGACCACATTGCTTGAACACGCAGATGGCCTGGGTTCACATCCCAGTTTGCCTGGGAAAATTGGTTTACGTTTTTGGTTTTCTAATGTGGAAACGAGTCATATGCTGGTGATGCTTGTTATTGGTGTTAGGGGGATAGAGGCAAAAATGGGGAATTTTAACAACTAAGGATTTTAGGGCAGTTGCTTCACGACTGTCAGGTACTGTTCTCTGTCTTTTCATCTCATCAGTCACCTAGCTGTCTGTGTATTTACACGTACGTTCTTCTAGCACAGAAACACATTTTCTAGTATTTGTCAAAGCCATGCTACTCTTCTGTGGGTTTGGGAGGTATGAAGGGCATGTATGTATTTAGACATTCATGTGAATGCACATGTGTGTGAATAATGTGTGCTGGATTTATTTGGGGTCTCCAGGGGAAAATTTCCAATTCTGAGATCAATGACCTGAAACTCTCTGTCTGCTGTCTTTTCCAGTTGTCCGGGGTTCCCATTGAGCTTGCCCTAGGCAGTGTTAGCCGTTTTTGCATGGAGAATTGGTGCACGGTGTACCTGGTAGCTTCCCATGGCTAATGAAATCTGTCTAAAATTAGTAATGCGGGGATGCCACAGAACTCTCCTCCAGCCTTTCTCTTAAGTCATTGGGTATTATTTAAAATTGCCTTTCATAGAAGAACAGTATTTTTTCCTTACATTTATGAAATGCCCGCCCCTTCACAGATTATAAGGTATGAATATTTACTTCACATATAGCAGGTCCCTCATCTTAAAATTCATAGCATTTTTGTCTTGAACTGAGATTATTGCCAAGACCTTGTTAGGCACTTTCTCTGTGGAGAGCTTGTCCTTTGTTATTGATGTCATGGTAGTTTTTCAGCAGATTGCGTTAAAGGTACAGGAAAACAAAGGCTACTGTTTTATACATACTCCGGCTTATTGAAGCAATAATTGAATAATAAATACAGCAATATTATAGTGCCATAATTTTACTGTTGGTTCTGTGGTAGGTTTTTCTGTTATAGCTTTATTTTTTGAAGTGCTTTAAAATAGCTAGGGTTGTTCCAAAGGATTAAAATACAGAATCTACCAGAATAGTGATAAAAAAAAAAAATCACGACAAAGGCATCTCCACAAATACCTGCTACCCTCTAAGGCTTGGGGTTTACACAGGGTTTCTGTTGCCACTTTTCATGGACTCTGACCACGTACCTGGGGAGGGCCGACAAGGCTGATTCAATGACTTTACAGGTGGGTCAACTGAGTCATGGTGCAGTTAAAGGATTTTCCCAGTGTGGTGTTGTAGATACATCCATCTGCTGTTACTCTTAGCTCTGTTATTGCTATTGTAGGTGTTTACGTGTGGATTCATGATATGTGTAGGGAGAGGACCAATGTGCTACAACATGCATGTGGAGGTCAGAGGTCAGCTTTGTGGAATTGGTTCTCTCCTTCCCCTTTTATGTGGGTTCTAGGCATTGAACTCAGGCCACCAGACTGCTTCGCGAGGCCTTTACTTGCTGCCCCATCCCACTGGCCCCTGACTTGAGTTCTATTTCTGTGTAAGTGGATAAGAGAACAGAGCAGATAAAGTGCCCAGTGGAGAGGTCACATACTTGAGTAAGGTTGTCGTCGAGTGACTATTTTTACAACATTGCACCACCATGGCTCTCTCCTGAGAGGAGGGGCGCATTTTGTTTTTACCCATCTGCCAGCAGCCGTTTCACAAACATGTCAGTTTCATTTTAAATTTGGCACTTTAAAAAAAAGAAAACAATTGTGTTTTAGTCTGTTTCGGCCTTTGTCAGGTTGCGATCTAAACCTTAAGAAGGAAGCTCCCCCCACACCCTCAGACAAACACAGAAAACTTAAGAAATGTCCCTCCCTTGATTATTTCAGCTTACCTCAAGAAAGACGTTTCGCCTTCCTGTCCTGCAGGGTAGGGAGTTCTGTCAGACATAAACACTAGAAGGAAGGAGAAAGCTCCTTGGATGCTTCTTGTGTACCTGATGGGCAGGAGCGCTTGGGGACAAATCAGGGAGGATGATGGGCTGTGGCTAAAGATACCAATTCAGTGCCTGCCGTCCTGGTTCAGAAGTTGGACATAGCCAACCCCACATGCTATAAAACATGCACACAGCATATCAGTTTTGTTTCTGAAGGTTCCAAAACAAAATAGTATTAGGAAACTTCTTTCAAAGGGTTTTCTCATGGGTAAGCAATTTTCTGCACCGATAAATAGTAATGGTCATTGTAAAAATACTTTAGACGTGACTGTTGATACTCAGCACATTGTGTCCCTTCCCCAGTATTCGCCCCCATTCCTTCCCCTGGGTCCTGCCTCCCTCTTTCCCTTACTGCTAGTCCCCCTCTTCCCCAATCTCCCTTCTGCTTTCACGCCGTGTGTGTGTGTGTGTGTGTGTGTGTGTGTGTGTGTGTGTGTGTGTGGTCTATAAAGAATTATAAAGAAACCACAAATAGGAAAAGTGACATTTGTCTTTCTGTATTTGGTTTGTTTTGCTTTATAGGACAGTCTCTCTTTGTAACCTTTCCCCACCAGACGGCACAATTTCATTCTTCTTTATGGCTGAGTAAAACTCCTGTGTGTTTCCACCACCTTTTCTTTATTGGCTCATCTGTTTACAGACACGTGGTTTCATTCCATATTGGCTATTGTGAAGAGCCCAGTAAATATGGCACAAAGGTATCTCCGTTCTCTGTTTACTTAGTGTACGTGGCTATATACCCAGAAATGGTATAGCTGGGAAGGATGTGGAGGAGAGGGAACCCTTATGCACATCAGTGAGGGTGGGAGCTGGTCCTGTACTGCAGAAATCAGTATGGAAGACCTTATCTCTTTAGAATTCAAACGCTCTACATATTTGCTCCGGTTTATTTTTTACGGCTTCCTTAGGCCGTGATTTGCATGGATGGTGTAGTTTTTTCCTCTGTAGGTAGTGAAACCACAGCATAGGTTAAGTGATTTACTTTTAATGTTATGCTGACTTTTTTTTTTTTCCAGGCAGTTTTCAAGGCTTTATGTTGCCAGGACTGTAAACAAATGCACAATTCCGACCAGCAAGGAATTCTGGGGCTGGGCATGAGAACACTGACTCTTAGAGGGCTTTCTGAGTGACAGGTTCTTTCTTAGTGAACTTCAGATCTTACCTGTTCGAGCAGGATGGCTTCTAGTAACAGTAAAGTGAACATACTGTCCGTCACCTGGCAGAACATACCCACTATATTGAGTGGCATCTTGTTCGATGTGCATTTGTCAAAGGCAGACGATTGTGCTAGCTGGTAATGATTTTTAAGAATCCTGGAAACTTACATAGCCAGGTCTGTCTAAGTTCTGAGTGGGAATAGCTGACCCAGTCCAGTGAGGTTCATGGCGGACTTCTCCCCATCTCTGCGCTTTTCCAACACAGCAGCGATGCCTTCTGAGCACCTCTGTGTTTTGTTTTTGTTTTTTTTTTTTCTTCCATTCTCCACCACCCAAGTTCTCAATTCAATTTCAGACTTGGGCAAAAGCCTGTAATTCTATTTGTTTTGGGTAAATTTAGCAAGCTGCTCCTGATTACACCTTAGCCAGAGACCATCTGTTGACTGGCGTGCCTCTCCGAGGAGTGGTTTCTGTAGGCGATGAATGGGAAGAGGCTGAAGCGCTGTTGCCATTAGTAAGCAGATGCACCACATCGGGGATAGGCCTTCCCGCCTTTCAATCTGCCCGCTCTCTGTATTGATGGAGTGTCGGATGCCTGCGAGTCATTCCATCCTCGGGCAGCGAGAAGAGCTCTCCTAGGGGCCATTTATCAAGTGCTTCTCCTGGCATTTGATGGAAAGGAATTTAGAAGTCATAGTTTGATAGACTCAGAGCACAGCCGTAGCCTCCGTTGCACGTCCCGCGTATCTCCGTCTGTGTGTGTGTGTGTGTGTGTGTGTGTGTGTGTGTGTGTGTGTATCAACTCTGTGCACGCTTTTCAGCAGCTGTAGTTGTGTGCTGTCAGAGGCCTCCCAGATGAAACAACAGGACACAGCTGTGCTTCCTAAGGCACTGTGTAAACCTCCACAGTGTCAGGCTCACAATCCCAGAAAGCACTGTTTCCTCTGCTAAAATGATTGCTAGTTCGTTGCATCAGATGGGGAAGAGGTGCTACATAAATCCAGAGTGTTGAGGAACAATTTCCGTGCTGACTGTGACGTGCTGGGGGTCTTTTTTTCCCCCCCTCCGAATGATGAGGATATTGTTAGCTCATGGCTAAGATGAGGAGGCCATCCAAACACAGCATAGACTGCAGCTTCCTGTGGCAGCGAAGCAGGAGGGGAAATGGAGAAACAAAGCATAAATTAGCTTTATACTGCTTTTTTTTTTTTTTTTTTTTTTTTTTAAGAACTTGGAGAGGGGAGAGGAGGAGGCAGTGGGTTGCCAGGAGGCTTGACTACTAGAAGTAGTCAGTGAACTGAGAGGAACCCTCAGCTGGGTGAGTCCCGGGTTGGGCGGAGGAACACCAAGGTTGGTGTGGTTGGTTAGCTGACTTCCGGAGGAAATGCCCAGGCTCCATCTTACGACCCTATCAGATAGGAGGTTCCCATGGATTTCCTCTTGAGGTCATTTTGTTTGTGATGGAGAGCAGGGAGTACTTAGGGATTATGTGATAGCTACAGTTTAGCAAGAAAGTTTAAATTTGCTTACGACCTACGTCTTTGCTTTATCCATATAGTGCCATATATTATTATTTTGGCTTTATGGCCTGTTTGTTCCCAGCACTGGGGATGGAGCCCAGGGCTTTATACATGCAAAGCAAGTACTATACCATTGAGCTATCTAGTCCCAAGTCTTTGCCACCTTTAAAAACAACAAAACAAAACAAGAAACACACACACACACACACACACACACACACACACACACACACACACGATCTCACTGTGTAGCTCAGACTGGATTTGAACTTAGTATACTATCCAGGCTGGCTTCAAACTCGAGGTCTTCCTGCCTCAGTTTCTGAGGATTCGGGTTATAGAGGTATACCAGCATACCTATATGGCCTTTATATGTAATGGCATGAATTCACTGGGACATTTTCTTTTATCTTTTTCTTCCCTGCACATACAAAACCAACCTTCTTTAATTCAAGCTTTGGGATTCATTTGAAGATTCAGTAAGGTGAGAGTAGTTTGAAAGGCTTTTAACAAAAATGTAGTCTATACTCTGTAGCTATGTTTTCCTGGTTTGTTTCTGTTTTTCAAGAAAGGCTTTTTCTGTGTAGCCCTGGCTGTCCTGGGACTCACTCTCTAGACCAGGCTGGACTCAAACCTAGAGATCCATCTTCCTCTGCTTCCCCATTATGGTGTGTACCACCATGCCCGGCTATGTTTTTCTTAATAATCGTGTTACGGTATTTTTAATTTTCAGATAAAAAGTGAATGGTGACACAAAGTCAATCGCTTTTTTTTTTAATCAAAGCTAGCAATCAAATCCAGGGACGTGCACCTATGAGACGGTACTCTAAAGGCAGGAGGGTAGGAGTTCAGACCAGGCCAGGATACATAGCAAGTCAGAGACCAGTCTGGCTTGAATGACAACTTGTCTCAACAACAAGAAAAACACCAGAAAAGAGGAGGTGTGGGGGTATCGAACTGAGTGTGATGAATGCCTATTATCACGGTGCTTGGGAAGGAAGGACAGGAGGACAAGGCGCTCAGAGCCAATTACTCTATACATGAACTACTTCCCCAGCCTCTGACTTCGATGTGGGTCTTACTATGCAGCCCAGACGAGCCTCAAACCAGACATGTGGCCCAGCATATCCTCACACTTGCAATCCTCCATTCTCAACCTCCCGAATACTAAGATGACAGGTATAAGCCACCACAGCCAACAGAAATACTTTCTAAGGGATTAACATCACGAATCTTGAATGAGAATACTGGTCGCCGGGAATGTCCTTGCTGAGGGGGGTGTTTGAGTCATCGGCACTGATGAATGAGAAGCAGATTTCCTTACTGTTTGTACTTCCATGTCATCTGGGATTTCACATCATTTATTTAAAACTGCAGATCACCACCAAACCACATAGTAATTATAACACAAATAGAATAAGAAGCTTAATGTACAAATAAAAGCTGTATTTTATTGATTCTGGGCTTAATATTGTACAGATGGTTAGAAGTATCCTGAAAGGAAAATAGACTACTTTACAAAAGGCATTTCAGAAGTCATATAGTTGAGTTACGTTACAGTTAAAGTTAGCCTATACAAAGCCTATATAAAGAGTTTTGAGAAGTGTTTTTTCCTTTAGAAAATGGCACTAGACGGACCAGTTACAGAAGTTGTCTTCATGTTAGTTTATGGTGTGGTTAAGTACCTCCTTCCCTGGTCTGCTGTATTCTCCAAAACAGAAGCGTTAGGATGAGGTCATGGACGGAGAAACAGCAAGAGCTGGGAACTGGAGCTGCTTTGACTGAATTCCCCTGGTTCACAAGCCCCCTCCCATAGACTCCGGGATAAATGGTCCTTGCTGAGACATTCACAGGAAATCCTTTTTTTAAAGGAATAGAGCCTTGCTATTTGAAGAAACAGAGTAAGGGTGATTTAGGGCAAAGCCAATGCCCCTTTGTCATACTTGTGCACATGTGCCCTTGCCTGAAGTGTCTCCTGCTTGAGTCAGGGTGGAACAGTCTAATTTTTAAGAGACATGCCCTTTAATAACACAGATAAGGAAATAAGTAAGGCTAACACGTGTACATTCAAGTAGAGTTATAAAAAGGAAAAGAGGTTGGACGGCTCACATATGAGCGAAGTGGCAGATGGGAACAGACTAGTGTCAACAGGAAGACTTCTACTTCTCATCCCCAAACAGTCACTAAATAGTGTGAAGCAGCGTGGCATTGTGGGAAAGAAAGATATGAGGTCTCTACTATGTAAGAACCACGCAAGGGGATTTGACCTTACATGAGCAAAATTCTTAGAAGGCAAGAAGGACTTTACCATAAAGAGCTATGTATGGTGAAGGACATAAAACTGCAAACATTCTTCAGAGGATAAAGCTTAAATTGTAGGGAAGATTAAAAAAAAAATCAACCTTCACGCCCTACTGATCACAGTCATTGTTGATATATTTGTGTGAATTTTGCTTTATTTCAGATTAGAAACACAGTCCCAGAAAACAAATAATTACCTGTGATCAACCTATAGATGGAGATTATACTGTAGTGGGTCTCCGAGGATGAAGGATTGGCTTTGAGAGACAATGCCCAAGTGTGACATCTGAGATAATTAAAGAGGGGGAGGGGAGAAGCTATCGTGAAGACTTAGACTTCTCACTAACAACTGGCTGGCACTGTGGATTCCTTCCGGGGGCTGCAGGGTAAATTATCTAGTCTAAACTGTGGCCGTGACCTGGGAGCTTTCCCTCAGTGGCCTGGCTCAGATATTCAAGTTGGTGTTGCCAGCTTACTGTCTCCGTGGGCCTATTTACCTTTGTAATTTGCACCTGATGCATTTATATTGGTAATTTTTTTTTCTCCCCAGAACCCTGAGATCTCATTTATTCACTAGTGCAATAAAGTGGTGGAGTGAAAGTCCCTCCCTAAAGCGAAGAGGGGAAGAATTGTTTAGGGAGAATGGCACCATAAGAACTGAGGCTCTAATTAAAACATCAGAGGAAGCCCTGCTCTTACTTACACAGTGGCTGATGCCTGCATCACTGTACACCTGAATTCTTTTCCTGGGTATCCTCACTAACGTTGTCTCTCTTTTTCCAATCCAGTGTTCGTGTGTTTTTGTTTCGTAACAAAACAGTAACAGCCCTAGGGTGGAAACTCAAGAATTCTTCAGCCCCAGCTTGCAGAACCATTCTTGGTAGTGTGTGGGGAAATTGCTTTGAGTAACAGAAGCACAAACAAGAACTGATAGACTAATAACCAATTAAGGTAGATTAACAACAGTTGCTGGATTCCAGCTGTTGGCAGGTGAAGTAGGCTTCTTAATTCAAACTAGTTGAATGTGACCCACCGTTATTCAAGAACAAAGGGATAAAAATTTATTCCTGCCAGTTAGGAGAGGTAACTTTATTGTTTTCTTCTGAAGGGAATTTAAGTATTTGTGCATGCGTGTGTACGTGCACGTGTGTGTGTAGATGTTTTTAATTAGAATGACAAATTCTTGTGCTTGGTGTTTAGTTTTGACATATTAAAAAAAAACACAAAGCAGAAAGCAAAGCAGGGGTCTGTCTATATTTCCTATAGAAAGGAGGCACTTACGTTTCCTTTAGTTGCTGTGTATGTGTATCTGGATTGTATCCTGGGTCACCGGCTAGGCCACACTCGTATTATATGAGGACATCATGTAATTATGGACCACATAACCCTGGAAACTCTATGAACAGGTAATTTGCAGGGTAATTACATGTAGTCTGCCTACTACTGCTCATTTACCGAAACCCATTTCGCTGCCTTCAGACCTGCGTCATCGGAAGACCTTGTTATTGCTATTCAGAAGGAGGCCCTTTGTAGCATTGGCAAGGGGTCTGACCTAGAGAGCTACCTTGATGGCTGTGGTCCCTGTGCGGTATCCCAGGAGCTGAGACAATTTTGTACGTGTGGGGTAGGAGACTCTCCTGTCACTGTCTGGAAGTTTGTAGGTGAAGCATCAGAGGAGCTGTGGTGATGTAGACAGTGCCAGGTCACCCATTGGGACAGCACTTGCATATCATCTTTGAGCTGCCCCATCAATGCAAGATGACTGAGGACCGTGAGATAGAAGAATTCAGGCTCCCAGCAAGCATGAATTTAGCATGTGATGGAAGCTACCTGTTTCTGTCGACTATTGGTAGGATATGTGTGGATCAGGACCTAAAACTTGAATTAATTTCAGTTGGGTTAATTTTATTCAGTGTTTTCTCTGTCCCAGTAACCATGAAATAAATGTCCACACACAAACCAGGAAGTGTCATTTTGATGATTTCACGGACAAGTCAAATGCCCTCAGCTTTGCATTTAATTGTTGTTGAACCATGTAAAGATGAATGGTAAAATTCGTGTAATAATGAAATATGTTAGAGTTCCTTTGGAACAATACTAATAAGCAAATAAAAAGCATCATGACAAATTGAGGAGAGGACACCAGGAAAGAGGGGGAAAGACCAATAATTTAGTGTCATTAAAGGCATTTTCATATTGTGCTGTGTCTCCAACCCTACATAATGGGTCCTGCCAAGGCCCATTCAGCTGGCGTGAGTGGCAGAGGTTCCCACCGTCTCCTGGTGCTTCCTTGGGTGACCCATGAGACACCAATTGCATGTATTTTTGTGTGTGTGTGCCTTTATTCCCTGCATAAGCCCCCATTTATTCAGATCCCATTGCATTTCAAAGCCTCTACGGTTCACGGAACCTTTTAAATCCTTTATGTCTGGGCAAAGTATCATTTTCAGACTGTTATTTTCTCTAATAACATGTGAGGCTCTTATTACATTCTAGACATGGTTAGCAAAAGGAGGAATTTTACACAGGTATCCCGACATGAAATGCCTGCCCTGTTGGAGGCTCTGTCCCTGACCCTCTCCTGACTTTGGGCTCTCAACTCAGTGTGAACTTGTCCTGCAAATGAGTTAGGAGATGTGGGTGGTTTTATTTGCCCTCGAGAGTGCCAACATCTCTGCTATAAAAGGATGTTACTACTACAGGTAGATGCATGGCTCACACTGATTCTTTGCTTGTGACATCATACGAGACTGTAGGCCGCTGTCCCCCATGTGACACTAACCTGCTTCTGTGCCCAAATTGTGTCAATAAACAGAAGCAGCTTTGGGAGCTGGTGTTTGAAACCATGGGTCTATACTTTGGGTCATTGGGAGTGCCGGTCAGTAAGGGATTGGTGAGTATTGCCTAAGAAGCTCAAAGAACTGTTTCCCCAGCTCACTGGGAGATGACCTGCTCCAGGAAGCCAATCACGTGCAGTGTCTACTTTGCCCTGGCCAAACACTACTTTATCTCAGCAAGAGGAATTATGGCCTTGCTTGAGGAGAACTAGCGGCTCTACCCTGTTGGCAGTTGGTGGTGGGTCTGCTGGCTAGGCCCCTCCTTCAGCACGTTCCTCCCTAGTTGCTGTCAAGCACTTGTGGATGCTACAGTGAGTCTTCAGGGTCCACACAGATGCCTAGCAAGCCCCAGGCGACAGCATCAACTGTTACCTTGAACAAGAGTCAGCATCCTTTTCCCAGAAGAGATGCTTTCATTTCTTCCGGTTGCAGATCTGGCTCTGTGGAGTCGTAGGGAAGAGAGAAGTAGAGGTTCCCTGGTGTTCAGACAGGAGGTAAGAAGGTGCTTTGTATCCCTCCAGGAGGCCAGACACCACCCTGTATTGACTAACACACAAAGATCCTTAAACAGAGTCACTACAGCATGACCCCTCTCGGAGGGACCCAAACCCTCTGCTCCTATCTGTGACAAAAATCATCTGTGTAGAGCTGTTTCTTGATGGTGGTCGGGGGCAGGGCAGGAGGTAGGGGGAGCTGAGTTGAGTTTAGAGGGAGAGGTTGGGAACACGTACCTGGTCAGTGCTTTTGTACTGGCACCGGCCAAGTCTCTCCTCTTCTCTTTGACACAAGCCACCTGCTCCCTGCCAGAAGCTCTCGGTATTCATTCTGGGTTAAGTTGGCACAGCCATGCAGCCAACACCAGGCCTTCTAAAGCCATTTGATTGCAAGAGCTACAAATACTAAAAGAGACTGACTCTGGAGGTGGCTGGAAATGTGTTTTTAATCCCTTTTGGGGAAAGCAGAAGCTAAGCAGTTTCAAGTACTGGACACAGGATATTATTTTTTTTGGGGGGGTGATATATGCTTTATTAAAAATGACTAATTAATAGAATAAGAACGCATGGCTGATTGCTACCTACATCAGTAGAATAGGGAAAGCCTGTTATTGAGATGAACAAAGCTATATTCGGAGATGTATGCTCCTGGAAAACTACTGTAGAAAGTAGATTCTTGAGTCATATTACCTGGCAGTGCCCAAATTAGCAATGCAGGGCTGTGTACCCATTGTGTGCTTTGTATCTATCTTTGTTTTCGGAATGTGCAAAATCATGACGCACAGAGGGCTGTTTGAATATTAATCGATTCGAAGCATGTAAAGTACTCAGAGAACGTGCATTCCCAGTGATAGCTGAAGTTATTGCCAGGGTAAGGAGCAACCAGAGGACTGGGGGCCTTCCTAAAGTCTGTGAAGGTGGTCATTGGAGCTAGTCTGTCTCCGCAGGAGTCTTCTTGAAAGTGGAAATTAATAGTCTCCTGCCATTTAGTTTGCAAATTCAAATATGTATAGCGTACCTATCTATGCCTTTGGTTTTTCAGGTGTTGTTATTTACTTGGTTTTTCTCCTTGGAAAAGTAATTTAGGCTTCTGAGCCAGTCAGACAGTTTTCTTTGCCTAAACAGGCTGCTTGGTAAGAACATGATGACTCTTGATCCGGCCCACAAACAGAGACAGGGCATGCGCAGCACTCTGCAATTCCCTCCCCGATCCAGTCTGGGGCTTTAATTTTTCTTATCAGTAATTCACTTCAGATAACAGCTCTGGAGATAAAATGGGCCTTAGGGTTGCTTGGCTGAAGGGAGGGAGAACAAAGGTTTTATTGCTCTTTTATCTCTTGTTTACTGGAAAGTATTTGGTTGTAAAAGATAAAGACAAAACTATTGTGTGGGCTCTAGAAAATGAACAAATAAAAGTAATTATTGCAGTGGGGCATGAAGTAACAATAGGACATATTTACTTCTCTCCCCAGTTGGTGGCTTCAAATCTGGCGCTTTATTTTTTTTTCAACCTCCCCCCCCACCTTAAAAAATGTATCTTGTGATATGTGCATATCACAAGAATACACCTTTAGGTAATTTTCTTTGAGAGTGAAATGGAGGGCCTACATACCTCAGTCTTATTTTGTTCTGAGAGGATCATAAACTGCTGTCTCTCTTGGAATGATGCAATAAAACGCATTCCAGAAGCTTCTTGAGTCCCATTGAAGACAGTCAGTTGATCACAATAGATAAATGAGATAATATGTATTTACTTGAAGTGCTGAATATTCCTCAGGAATAACTCCAGAGAAATAATATGCTTTTCTTTGAAAACACATTAGTTTTTAAAAGTCTCTAACTTTTGTAATGTTGACGGGGTAAGGATCTTTCTGGCTGAATAGTAATCACAACAGAAGGGTGACATGTGATTCTTTTTTGTGAAGTATTTTAGATACAGTCTTTGAAGTGTTTGTAGAGAATCAGCCATAAGTAGTTTTTTTTTTCCTTTCATGGATTCTTTAAGATGTGTATTTTGTGTGTGTGTGTGTGTGTGTGTGTGTGTGTGTGTGTGTGTGTGTGT
>CABHPR010156893.1:0-10869 GCA_902168415.1 Peromyscus melanophrys
ATATATATATATATATATATATATATATATATATATATAAAATATTGTAGATACATAATGTTCTAAAATGAAGCTAATTTTAACTTACTTATGATTAATTTATTTTATAGCAAAAAGATTTGGAAGAGATTCATTGAAAATTAGTTACGTCAAAATAAGTATATTTTATGGAAGAGTGCAATGATAATATAGATAGCTCAGTATGTGTGTTGACAGATACACTTCTTCTTGTTATTTCTATCATTTCTTAGGATTCTTAATGTCTGTTTCATGTGAAATAGTTAATTATTTCAAATCTCTTTTCATGAGTGAATTTATTAAAATATGCTGTTTAGGAATAAGAAAACAAATTTTAGTATTCAGGATTGTTTTAGCTATCCTGGGATTTTTGTGTTTCTATATTTTTGTGTTTCCATCTTCTTACCTGAATGAGTTGAAGTTTTTATCATATTAGTCTTTTGCTTGTATGATATGCCAAGATAGTTTATATTATTTGAAGCTATTGTGAAGGTTGTTGTTTCCCTGATTTCTTTCAGTCTCTGTCATTTGTGTATAGGAGGGCTACTGGTTTTCATGAGTCAATTTTTTGTCCAACCACTTTACCGAAAGCGTTTATCAGCTATAGGAGTTTCACAGTGTTATTTCTAGGATCTCTTATATAAATTATGATATTACCTGCAAAAAAAGATACTTTGTACTTCTTCCTTTCCAATTTGTATCTCCTTGATTTCCTTCAATTGTTTTCTTGCTATAGCTAAGATTTCAAGTTGATTGATTAAGTATGTAGAGAGTAGACAACCTTGTCTTGTTCCTGGTTTAATAGAAGTGCTTTGAGTTTCTGCCTATTTAAGTTGATGCTGGCTATGGGCTTGCTGTAAATTACCTTTCTTATGTTGAGGTGTGTCCCTTGAATCCCTAATCTCTCTAGACCCTTTATCATGAAGGGATGTTGGATTTCCTCAAAAGCCTTTTTTGTATCTAATTAGATGATCACGTGCCTTTTGTCTTTCAGTTTGTGCATGTAATATGGAAACCTAATACTATAGAAGCTTCTCAAAATATCATAACACACACACACACACACACACATACACACACACACACACACACACACACACACACACAGGCAACCTAAATGAAATGGCCAAAGGATGAGAGAAAGAGTCCCACCCAACTAGCCATCGCTTGTAACCAAATGAAACTTCTAACACAGGAAATGCAGTATATCTAATTGAGTTTTTGACCAAAAGCATTCCATGGGAATTCCCAAATACCCAGGCTGTTACCAAGACTATAGGTTGTTCTACAAAAGCTGATGGGAAGTCCCCATTGCAGAAGACAACATCTACACAACACATTGAACATGGAGAAGTTGAGCTGGTGCCTACACAGAGCCTTCACTGCTACCTTTTATTATTTCTGGTACAGGAAGGTGCTTTGAGCTATCAAAAGAGAAAACATAAACACCAACCCACCCACAAAACCTTGGTTACAGTGGTGGTATCCTGCTTACGAGTTACGCTAGTGCAATGATGGACAAAACTTCTGGGAGTAACCACCCAACATCCTATTTGTCTTAACACCCATTTCCAGGAGATGGAACCCGTAAACGACACTGCTTGATGACCAAGAACCTGAGGCTAGATAGCCCAGAGACCTAGAAACAACCAGAAACTACTGGTCTAAAAATATATCAATAAAACGACTCCTAATGGCATTCTGTTATACTCATAGATCAGTGTCTTGCTTAGTCATGATGTGAGAAGCTCCCTCCAGCAGCAGATGGAAACAAATACAGAGACCCACAGCTAGGCAACGTGCAGAGAATGAGAGGCCTTGGAACACTCAGCCCTAAATGGGATGTTTCCATCAAATCCCTCCCCTCAGGGCTCAGGAAACTCTATGGGAGAAGATGTGGAAAGAATGTAGGAGACAGAGGGGAAACAAGGCCTTCTGAATCAACATGACTGTACTCTTAAGGATGCTGTGTGCCCAGTAGTAAATAGCTAACAGAATACAAAGCAAATGGCATGTTTGGAGGTTCCTTGTCTCACAATGTTATCCCAGAACATTTCCTTTTTTTTTTTTTTTTTTTAGGAAATTCTTATTTTTATTTTCATTTTACTTTACTTATATATTATTCTTTCCTGTTTTTTTCCCTACAGATTTTTGTGTATATATTATGACTTCTAGTTTAGTGTTTCTATGGGCTTCCTGAGTGTGCAAACAAGTGGGTCTCCTTCCTGTGCCTCCTCTTGTGCTCTTTTCCTTCTATTTGTTGTTGTCTTGAGTTCCAATGTGTTTTATCTTATTATATTGTTTTATATAACTACCTTTTAGAAGCCTGTTTGTTTTCTAATTAGAGACAGAAAGGGAGTTGATCCATATGGGAACAGTGGTGGAGAAGTAGAGAAAGGGGAAACTATAATCAATATACATAATTATATATATATATATATATTTCACAATCATTTTCTCATTTGACATGAAGAGTTAAGTTGTATATGACACAAGGAATTATGCCATTTTTGCTAATATGAGTCCAAGGTAGAGTAGGAAATATGGAGAGGGATAAAGAACACAGAAACCCCTTTGGAAAAATTATATGGAAACCCAATACCATTGAAGCTTTCATACACATATGTGCACGCACGCACGTGCACACACACACATACATACACACACACACACACACACACACACACACACACACACACACACAGAGAGAGAGAGAGAGAGAGAGAGAGAGAGAATGTATACTTACCCTAAATAGAAACAATGCCCTACTAGAATCCACAGGCTAACAAATAAAAACCCCAGTGCCAGGAAAGGGTTATCTCTTTTGTAGGCGCTGGCCAGTGAGATCCCAGAGACCCCCAAACATTACAGGCTGTGATTGGTGCTCTTTGTTACTCTTCAGAACTTGACAGTAATACCCTGCTGTGAAATGCACCACATACTTAAGTCGCAGAACAAGTAGAAATCGAGCTGCTACTGATATGGAAGCCTCATTCTACTGGTTAGCCTTCATAGAGTTAAAAGGTGCTGTGCATTCTACCAGAAAAAAAAAATGATCTAATCATCTATCTTAATGTGAACTGTGTTTTTAAAATTACCAATACAATAACAAATCACAGAAATTATAAAAATAAAAGAATATGAGATTGAGCATACAATTACTATTTATGAATGTAGCTCTTTGTCCTTTACATAAACAAACATATTCACTGGATTGATATTCTTCTAATTTGTTTTTGGAAATATGCATTTGTGTGTTTCGTGTGTGTGTGTGTGTGTGTGTGTGTGTGTGTGTGTGTGTGTGTGTGTGTGCCCATGCACATGTCTGAGTATATGTGCAGGTATGTGTGGCAATATGCTGGTGGATGTAGCTACTTATGCCTGTGAATCCACATGGAGGCCATTGGAGGGCATTGGATGAGTGTCCTCCTCTATCATTTTCCACCTGTCTTTTTTGTTTAAATTTTATTTTATAATTTAATTTAATTTTACACATCAGCCACGGATTCTCTTGTTCTCCCCCCTCCCACTTCCCTTCCCCCCAGCCCACCCCCCATTCCCATCTCCTCCAGGGCAAAGACTCCCCTGAGGATTGAGTTCAACCTGGTAGATTCAGTCCAGGCAGATCCAGTCCCCTCCTCCCAGGCTGAGTCAAGTGTCCCTGCATAAGCCCCAGGTTCCAAACAGTCAGCTCATGCACTGAAGACAGGTCCCAGTCCCACTGCCTGGGGCCCTCCCAAACAGATCAAGCCAATCAACTGTCTCACCTATCCAGAGGGCCTGATCCAGTTTGGGGCTCCTCAGCTATTGGTTCATAGTTCATGTGTTTTCATTCGTTTGGCTATTTGTCCCTGTGCTTTTTCCAATCTTGGTCTCCACAATTCTTGCTCATACAGACCCTCCTCTTTCTCGCCAATTGTACTCCTGGAGCTCCACCTGGGGCCTGGCCGTGGATCTCTGCATCCTGTTCCCTCAGTCATTGAATGAGGTTTGTAGCAGGATGCCAGGCTTGTGATAGGTGATCTGAAATCTGGTCTTCAAGCTATTCATCAAGTAATTTTAACCACTGACCCATCCCCTCAGCTCCTAATTCTTTCAATTAACATATGATTTATAATAGCTTCATTTCACATTGGAATAACCCTGTAACCTCAAGTCAGATATTCTTTCTCTGATGCTCATGCTGACTCAACTCTGTTCTCTGCAGCTGGTTTCTTTCTTTACACTGAATGGCCCACTTCACACATCTTTCCCTCCTGTATCCCAGCTAAACTATGCACATGACATCTGCTTACTACATGTTTATTTTTCCCATTTTCTGTTTCCATTCAAATGAGAGAAATCCCTTTTTATTTAAAATTACATATTTTCCAAGTTATGATGAGAGCATATCATGTTTTAATTAAATATATGTAACATCCCTTTCATGTTCAAACAGCCATAGGAAAAAATAGTTCCTGGTTGTGCTTACATAATATTCATTGATGGTATACATTAAATACTAGAAATTGAGAGATTGAACACAATTTTAAGACACATTGCTTTTTTATAAACACGTTTATAGCAGTAAATTGTACTGTGTGTTTTAGTTAGGAATCTGCATTCCCAAATGTGTCTTGAAAATTCACATCTTGTTTTAACCTAAAGTCCAACATGAAATAATCACAAACAATTATAATTTTCCACTATGTAATTTCTCCTGAATTCGTGTTTCCATTATATAATTTTATTCATCATATCTTCAGCACCCTTGTTTGTTTCTAAATAAAGTAGCCAAGGCTGGAGAGATGGCTGTGTTTAATTAATCCTTAGTGTATTTACAGAGGAATAAAGTGCAGTTCCCAGCACCCATGTGGATCAACTCACAGCCACCTGTAATGCCAGCTCCAGGGTATCCACAGACAATTGCAAACATGTGCAAATGCTAACATGCACACACACAGACACAGACACAGACACAGACACAGACACACACACACACACACACACACACACACCACACAGACACACACACACACACATACACACCAGAGAGAGAGAGAGAGAGAGAGAGAGAGAGAGAGAGAGAGAGAGAGAGAGAGAGAGAGAGAAATTATTAAACAAAATAGTGTGTCATTTTCTTACCAACCCACTCCCTTTTTTTCCAGACAAAAATGAATCTACTTATTAAATACTGTCTCTTATTTATATCAGCCCCTATCCTCTGTGTATTTCTAAGCTTTTAGGATTTTCTATTTCCCTGTCACTTAGGCTCTGGAGTAATTTTCTAAATAGATTTCATGTTGCCATTTCACTTTTTTAAAAGAATTTTCCCCTCAACTCTCCTACAAAAGATAAAACTGTTTTTTTTTTCCTGAAACATCAAAAAATTCCTATTGTTGCTCTGCATGGCTGTGGTGGGTTGAATGTAGTTGACCCCCAAAGGCTCATATATTTGCATGCTTAGTTCCCAGTTAGTGAACTTTTTGAGAAGGAGTAGAAGGTGCATCCTTGTTAGAGTGCGCATGGCACTGTTGGAGGAAGTGAGTCATTTACGGTGGACTTTGAAATTTCAAAAGCCCACGCCAGGCCCAGTGGCTTTCTCTGCCTACTGCCTGATGATTAAGATATAAAGCTCTCAGCTAATTTCCCACTGCCATGCCTGCCTGAATGCTGCCATGCTCCTCACCCTGATGATAATGAACTAAGTCTCCTAAACTATAAGCAGGCTTGCAATGAAATGTTTTCTTTTAGAATAGTTCCCTTGGTTGTGATGTGTCTTCATAACAACAGAAACACTAAGACAATGGCTTTTATCAATATTCTCTATTTTTATAGAACAGAGACCAAATGACTTCTGGATACATGGCTTAAATGTATGATAATATAATCTCTATCATCACACCCCACAAATGCCTCTGCCCAGCTTTGCAGGCAAATCTTAGGATTCAAATTATCAAACACACACACATACACACACATACACACACACACACACACACACACACACACACACACACACAACTGATATGCTTAGAAACTCACAGAATACATAAAGTAGATAACCATGTTTTGGCATAATAATATTTAGTGTTTCTTTCAATAAGCACTTTTTTTTTTCTCAAAAAATAGACACATGAGCTTTTAAACATTCTCTATTACAATATTGCCTAAAGTGCTCTCCTTGTGTTTTGGGTTGTGAGTTTTTTTTAGCTTGGGTTTTGCTTTGGGTCCCAGACGATAAACTCATCAGTGTCCCAGACGATAAACTCATCATCTACTGGCCTCAGCTTTCTGAGTGCTTTGTTTTAAATACAGTTATTGAGTTATGGAATGTAGCTGGCCAACCATTATTCTGGGATTTAACAAACTGTTACAGCAGGAAACTGCTCACACACCTTGGCAATATAATAATGCTGCACTTTATTTTTTCTATTTCTGACACTTTGTACTTTCTCATTCTAATAAAATTCTCAATCAGAGACTTTAGTTAATAACACACATTTGCATACTGATTAGTAATGACATTATCAAACACATGATACCCTTTATAGGAGGCAGGATTAGAATAACCATCAACAATGATGAGGTCATCAAAATGTAACCTTATTAAAATGCTTTTGATTTCCTTAATAACTGATTAGAGATTAAATTCCATCAGCTTTTCACACAAGATCTTCTAACACAGTAATATTATAAATGGTTCCATTTATTCTTATCTCTACCTCTTATTACTGCTAAGGAGGAATCAAACAGTATATCATACAAAATTATTATCAGCAAGCTACAGTTTCTTCTCTCAGTCATTTGAAAATAAAGAAGTACTTGTAGTCAATATTAACTTATTTTGGAAAAAATATTTTGTTTTTTGTTTCTTATTACAGTTTTCAAATGTGATTTTCAACAAATAACCATTTCACCCAGAAGTCCTTCTGATAAGAACATGAAGAGATGTCTCAGCTGGTAAGACTGCCAACTGTGCAAGCACAAAAGCCTGGCCTCAAACCCCCAGCATTCACATAAGGAGATGTGCATTTGCTGCTTCTGGCTGCAACACTAGCAGGGGCCAAGGGCTCAGGAAAGATAGATCTTGGGACTTCACTGACCCACCATTGTAATTAAAATTGCAAGTTTGTGTATCGGTGAGAGAACCTGTCTAAGGCAGTAAGGAGAAGGAAGGAGAACTTCACTTCTGGTCACTGCATGCACACAGATGAGTGCAACCCCACAATCTCCCTGATGGAGATGGCAGAAAAAGGACAAAAATGTAAAATTCTCCATTTCTCACAGTAGAGCATCAGTCAACAGTCAACAAAACTGAGACTGGGTTGACTTCCTAACACTTCCTACAATGACAATGAAGTCAGGGGATATGCATAGCAACCATCGTTTCTATAATACCGTGCTTACCTGAGAATTTATATTTTTTCAGACGCTTTCTGAAATTATTTTCAAACTTTTTGTTAAATTTGAACACAGAAAGAGAATATTGGTTTACAATTTTTTACACTAAGATCAAATTCTAAGAATAATCTGTGCGTGCCTTAAGATAATAAAATATGGCTGAGAAACAGGAGATGAAACATCTGCTTGTTTTCTCTGAGTCAAACTTAGTGCTCTGTTGCAGTCCACTAAATTGTGACTGTAGAGTTTGAAATGTTTTAGTAAACTGTGAGACCAAAATGAGCCATCTTAGAAATAAGACCAAAATGCTTTCACCTTAAAACTAAGGCCTAAGATTTCTCCTTTCAGGTACAGGCCATGAGTTACTAGAACAGGCCATGAGTTACTAAAACCAGTCAGTTCAGATTCCAGAAACCAGGAAGTGTAAAAGTACAGAGTCACAAGGTAGTCACAAGGTAATGACTGCCAGACTATAGAATGTTCCAACCCTGGTTTCTAGGGTAACTGACCATAATAATGTCCCCACCTGAGGGCAGCCAATGAGCAATGGTGGCAGGCAACCACCCCCTTAGAAGTAAGATTAAGCCATGATTTCTAGAAAGCCCCTAGAAGTGAGTCAATCAGAATTATACCCATACTAGCACCCCTAAATGATGTAACCTTGTGGCTTTTGACTTTAAAAACTGAGCTTACAGACAGGCGGGCACTTCCTCCAGCCTCCACTGCATTGCATGTATTGGACAAAGTCCCTGCCTAGGCTTGTATTGCTTTTGGATATCCAGAATTAAACCTTGCTTTTGCATTCTGGCATGCTCGTCTTTGGAGGTCTTTCAGGGGGTCATGATCTGGGCACAACAAACAAATATTTAGTAAACAAAAGGGCAGTAATTAAAAATATGCAAAAACCACAATACACAGAAATAAGGGCTCAAATATTTCCTATTAATTATAATTTAAGTTGTTACTAAAATTCTAGTTAAGGTAAATATTTTACGAAATATACCCCCCCAAAAAAAATTCAGATCAAAATTGCTGTTCATCTATGAGAAGAATAACTCTATTATTTTCAAGCTTCTCATTTTCTGGATTCAAGGTATTTAAGATTGTGGCTCCTGGGCTGGCAACAAGGCACAGAGGGTAATGGAGCCTGCTGCCAAGCTTTACCGCTTGTGTTCAGACCTGGAAGTCACATGGTGGAAGACAAGAAATAGCTGAAACAGGTTGTTTTCAGATCCCCACATGAGTGCTAGACAATGAACACAGGTGTGTGTGACTGCACACCCACATACATATGTAAATAGGTGTAACAAACAATGCAAATATATGTAGCTACTCAGGAGAACTGAATTTGAGTGTGTGGCTTTCTGGTGTAATCTCTTAGAATACACAAAAATACAGTAGTTTTAGTAACAAATTATTGTAATTTTAAGAAATGTCATTAGTGGTAGAACACTTAGCTTTCATCATCCATAGTTCTATTTTCAATCATGTGATCTGTATTTTGTTTCATCATTTACTTCTTATAAAAATAAAATGAGTCTATCTTGATTCAGGACAACTGACAAAGGATGTACACACATCAGGTTGTCTTTGTCTATTAATCAACTTTACCAATATGCATAAATAACCAATGTGGCCAAAGAGGTTGCATGGGTTTAGACAAATAATTACATAAGGCATTTAAATATTTTACCATAATCTATGAATCACACAAATTACCCTCTTGGAGTTCTTTCTCGATGGATGGCAGGTTGACTCTGACCAATGCAGCTGCCATGGGCCGCTTTTGTCTGCATCTGCTTCAGAAAACGTGTTTTGTCTTGCCCTGAGTAGTATGAGTAGGTCCCAGAGTACACAGAAGTTTAAATTATTAAGCAACACATCAACTGCTTTCCAAATTCTCAGTAACATTTAAAACTTTCTGTTAGTTAGAGTTAACTATACAAAACAATTGGCTTTGTGTAATGTTGACACACATGTATAATATACTCAGTTTTTCTTTTTTCCCCACCTATTTCTTTCTCTGTTTCCCCGCTCTCTTTGTTCTTTTTCTTTTCCTTGATGGTCCCTACTTAATTTTTAATGTCTTTTCCCATTCTGTATTCTGTCACATTTTCTTTACTCATCCATCTGTTGATGGGCATCTAGGCTGATTGCACAGTAAACACTGAACAGTGTCACATTAAACATGGCTGTGCCCTTATCTTTATGTGATGCTGACTTTCATTTAGCCATCAGGAGCACACCCAGAAAAATCATCTGGTAGTTCTATTTTTATCTTTTTGAAGAACCAATAAACAGTGTACAATGGTTCTCCCACTCATAATACTCACTCTCAACTTCATCCTCACCAACCTTTGTTAGGTTTTGTTTATCTGATGGTAAATATACTGAAAGGTGAAAAAGAGTCCCATCATAATTTTGATTTGCATTTCTTTGATGGGTAAAAATTTTTAACATTTTTGGTATACTTATTTGACATTCTCCTTTAAAATGGTCTGAATGATTCACTTGACCATTTTTTGATCAAGGCACTGGTTCTTTCATTTTTTTAAAATTGTGTATTTCTTTGTGTATTCTGGATACTAATGTCAGATGAACATGTGGTGAAGTGTCCATCTCATCACTCTTGTTTCCTTTGCAGAGGTTGTGGCTTTGATGCCAATCATTTGATTATTCTTAAGTGATTTCCTGAGCTATGGGCATGCTGTCAAGAAGGATATTGTCTTTCCCTGTATCATAAGTGTTCCTCACAATTTTGATCAGCAGTTTTAGTGTTTCAGGTCTTACATTAAGGTCTTGGAATCATTTTGAGTTGATTTCTGTACAGGGTGAGATGTGGTGCTCAGGTTTCAATCTCATAGATGGGCATACTTATTTTTCCAACAAATACTTGCTAAATAGACTTTCATTTTTTAAAGATATGTTTTAACACTTGTGGATATTGACAGTCACATTTTATGGTCTCACCTGTAATGTCTTAGAGTTATAGAAGGACCATTTTATCACAGACACAGGATATTGCCACCATTCAACTTTGCTCATCCCAGTGGTGTGCATGATGTCTTCCTGCATCTTAATGTTAATTTTTTCATCACGTTCATCTTCCTTTCATCTGTTTTCAATCATTCATGTTTCTTGTTTTTATCAATATTTTTCTCAATATTTACATTTTGGTGGATTTTTTGTCATTAAATTGACTCATAATGAAAAGGACAAAGGAAAAAAAAACCCATCAAAGCTTTAAACTCTGAAAATGTTGTCTAAAAGATGCAAAATACTGTGTTCTAGTATGATCATCAATTTACCTTACTGTAATTTCTATCACATTTTAAATTTAGTGAGATTCAAATTTATTAATATTTACTTTTATTTGATGTTCTGATAATCTTTGCCTACACTACTACTATAAAGATCAATTCTATGTAATACTTTAGAAATTTTTATTATCTTTGCTTTTATATTTAA
>CABHPR010156893.1:18522-55128 GCA_902168415.1 Peromyscus melanophrys
TATCTATCTATCTATCTATCTATCTATCTATCTATCTATCTATCTATTATCTATCTATCTATCTATCTATCTATCCTCTATCATCTACTTGTCTATCCATCCGTCCATCTGTCTATCTCTATCTCTCTTCCTCCCCCTACTCTGTCTCACTTCACTTTCTTTTCCCTCCACTCTACTTTCACTAGACCCACTGCAGTCTTTCCACAAAGAACTAGCCTCTGTTTCATTGAAGTTCCCTACTTTATTTCCTTTCAAGGAATGCTTTTCTAGGTTACTTCTGTTTCTTTTCTATTCCTTGTTTCGGGCTTGACTAAATCTTTTCTTCTAGTTTCCTAAAATAGGTGTTTTTTCAATAACTTTTCAGTTGTTGGTCTATAAATTATCTATAAATTAATCTCTTCAGGTTTTAAATATATACTTTGCATGATTTCTATTGTTTTAAATTTGTTAATTGCTTTACGGATCAAGTGTGATCTCTCTTGGAAATGTTCTGTAAACTCATGAGGAGAGTGAATATTGGACAGAACACTGAAAACATGAAAACTCCAAAAAGTTGCGTAATGAAACACTTTTCTTTAGACTTTGTGTGCGTGTGTGTGTGTGTGTGTGTGTGTATGTGTGTGTGTGTGTGTGTCTGGTGTCTTGTGCTATAAGATACACAGGGGGACCAGAAGAGGTTTAGATTCCCGGAAGCTAGTGTACCAGGAATTTATAAACCCCCTGATGAGGGTGGTTGTTGGAATCATAATTCCCATCTTCCAATAGAGCTGTAAATGTCCTCAATCTGGGAACCATCTCCCCAGCCCCTCTAAACTCTATACTTACTACTTTGATACCTTCTTGTTTACACATGGTGCAATCTCAAGTACATAGATACATTATTGCTTTAATCATTTCATTATCATTTATTCATAGGGGGTAGGATAAACAAAATTCTTTTATCTTAACATTGTCTCTGATACTATTCCTTTTATATGGTCGTTGATTCAAATATCTGGCTTCTATTATGATCACCCTCCTGAACTATTTTGTATATGATATGGCCAGTTTAAACAAATTTCCTCAAGTTCTGTATGTATAATACAATGTGTATGTCTCTTCATTTCTGAAGTACTGTTTTACTTGATGTAGAATTCTTATTTTATTCTTTTATTATACTTTAAGGAAAAATAGCATCAGAATACAGAGGAGAATTTTTTTGAATAAATTATAGTGAAAAAACAATCAGATTCCAAAAACTGATTTCTCAAAATAAAAAACAAATATTATTTTAATGGCCATTTAAAAAATTAATGCTGATACAGGGAAAGTGGGTGTCTTTGAGTTCAAGAGACACCTTTTTTTGTTTGTTTGTATTTTCGAGAACACGGTTTCTCTGGGTAGTTTTGGTGCCTGTCCTGGATCTCGCTCTGTAGACCAGGCTGGCCTTCCACCTGGCTCTGCCTCCCGAGTGCTGGGATGAAAGGTGTGTGCAAGCACCACTTCGCAAGAGATGTTTTTTAAGAGAGTTTTTTCTCTCACCTGAGCTGAACTTTCATTCATGCATTAGGGTGCTGGGTTCTCGTGGTCATACAAAATTTGCACTTAGTTCGTAGGTGCTTGTCTCCTAAATCAAAGAAGGAAATTCATGAATGATAGAGGTCAAGTTTTACAAAAAGTTTATTAAAGACTCATAGGTGGGAGCTAGAGAAAGGGGACGGGAGGGGTGGAGAGGGAGACGGGGAGAGAGAGAGGGCAAGCACACATCTCCTGTACAGCAGAAGTTGGGCCAGGAAATAAGGTATCACTTGGCTCCTGGTAGAGTGCTTTTACAGCAGTAATGGAAGACACTGACTCTAAGCACTGTGGTCAGTCTAGTTGGTCCGTCCAGGAGCTATACAGGTGCCTTTCCTCAGCAGTCACACACCCACGTATGGCTTCCAGACAGATGCTTATTAGAAGAAATGACAAGCAGCCAGGTGCCGGCATAGTCTTCTTGCATTTCTGTCCTCTAGCAAGAACATGCCTAAAATGCTGCTTCGGGGTCCATGTCCTGCTCTAGCGATTTCTGTCTCCTGCTCTGATTGATGTGATGTGTTACATCTTTTATTATTTTAAATATTTCACCCCATCCTTGTTTGGAATTATCCTGACAGCAAGTCTGCTGTCAATCTCTGTTCTTCTTTTCTATAGATAAGGTGCCTTTCCCTTCTCCCTCTAAATTTTATTTTGGTGTCATTTTCTGCTGTCGAGTGTGCTGTTCATTAGCTTGTCTTCTCTTTCTGTTCTTAATTATCTGGCTAGATGCTGTCTTCTTCCTGCTCTGAGGTTTATTATCTGTCATTATTTGTGGCAAGCATTGATGCATTGTTACTTCAAATAATTATTCATTTCCACTGCTTCTCTTTATTCTCTGTTATTCCAATTTTGCTTTTAAACCATTCCCCCAAATCCCACCATACCTACAGGTCCCATTCTGTCATTTTATTTCATTTATTCTTTGAATCTTAGTTTGGCATGATCCCATTTCCTGCCTGGAACCTCTCTGCTTTCTTCATGAGCTGTGTTGAATCCATCCAGGAGATGATAATATAGACATCTTTCATTTCTTTATTGATGCTTTTGAAGATTAATTATTTTTTTGGTTTTTTTGAGACAGGGTTTCTCTGTGTAGCTTTGTGCCTTTCCTGGAACTCACTTGGTAGCCCAGGCTGGCCTCGAACTCACAGAGATCCGCCTGGCTCTGCCTCCCAAGTGCTGGGATTAAAGGCGTGCGCCACCACCGCCCGGCTAATTTTATTTTTAATTGTGTGTTTGTGTCTGTTTGTCTGTCTGTCTGTATATGTCTGTACAAGGATTTGTGCACATGAGTATGTGTATGGAGGCCAGAGGTGCCCGATACTACCTGGGTTAGAGTTACTTGAGAATGTGAGCCACAAAACATGGGTAATGGGAACCAAACAATCATATCACTTAACCCCGAGCCATCTCTCTTGCACCCTTTCTTTGTGTTTTATATTTCTAACATTTCCTTTTGAGTTTTCCTCACAATGCCTTTATCCTTGCTCACATTATAAACTATCCATCCTCACATAATTTTTTATGAATGATTACCATATTAATCTAAGCGTCTTCTGCTTTGTTTTTAAATTCTCGTCTAATTATAGCATCTGAGTACCTTTCCTGTTTGCTTTGTCTGTTCACACTGCTGGTTGTCTTGCAATTTAATGCATCTGGTAGAGTTTGGCTGGAGGCTGGCAAACGTCAGGTAACAGGCAGTAAGGAAAACCATATCTATTCCTTTACACCAATGTTATTAGGTTGGAGTTCTAGTTAAAATTTTCTTTTGTATCAAAAGACTTGGGTTTTTTAGGTTCTTGCTTTCTGTGTAGGTTTCCTTTTGATTTGCTTTCCCACCTGCCTCTTGATTTTGGTCCTAAATCCTCAGTGAGTCTGTGCAAGGCACAGCTTATTGTTCCTGTGAGACACTGCTACACTGTAGCTCTGTTCCTTGGAGGAAAGTTGTGTGGCATACATAGTATTCGGCAGTCTTGTGAGGGTCTCCATCTGCTGAAAAGAGAAGCTTCTTGGATGAGAGGTGAGGACTGTACTCATAAGTGGATACAAGGATAAGTATTTAGAATGTAGTTAGGAATCATGCAGGTTTTAGCTGACTGGCAGAAGAAAGCTCTTCTAAAAGATCCATGACCTCACCAGCCCTAGGAAGTTGGGTAGGTTTCCAGTACTAAGTGTGCTTTTCCTCCTGTTGAGCAGGTCTCAAGTCCAAGTTGGCTGCTGTTGGTGACTGCCAAAGTATACGTGGTACTATGGCATAGTTTAGGGGTATCTTGCCATGCCTGTCTGTGTTGTGATTCCTGGCTGTTTCCTTCCTTTGGTAGCTTGCATGGCACTTGCTGGCTCCATGAAGTTAGTCCTCAAGCCAGAGGCTTTCCGGTCAGAACCAAGTTCAATTTTCTGATTCCTATATCTGACGTGCATTGTGTCTTCAACAATAGGGATTTACCTTCCACCTCTGGGAGGCAACCAAGGGTAATAGCCATAGGCTCCTGGGACTCACCTAAACAACAATGAAAGGGATTTTTCAAGCTTAGTATTGGGATTTTGCTAGATAGTCCATAGCTCTTCTGACCCCAGGATATAGATGTTTTCTTTGTAAAAGCAGATAGTACCTGAGAGCTAGCATAATCTTTCCCCAGTTCTTCTTTTACTAGTCACACACACAAATGTCATACGTTTAATCTTGAGGCTATGGTCTATAGACACATTACAGAAAGGGTCACTGTAGCTAGTTAACATATTAGTTCACCAAGTATTTTATTTTCAATCATGATACTAACCATCCATCCATTTTTGCAATTGAGATTTTAAAATTATTTTTAAAATTTATAAAGACATGCGTGCTTAGTTGTCATAAAAACTTAAAGGGAATTTAACATTTAAGTTTTAATAGCTATGTGAAAGATTAAAACTGTGGTTTAACTGATATACTTTTGCTTGCAATGAAGTATGCACACATTATAAATTAATGAAATAATGTGCAACATCTTAGTCACTAGAAAATATTAAGATGTAGTAGATGTAATATTGAAGTCATTTCCATAATAAAGATATAGAGTAAAATGTTCAAGTATTAAAAATATTGTTAATTCATTTTAATTACTATAGGCCTCAAATCACTGTGGCATTTAATATCCTATTAACTGCTCTTAAAAATAATGCATCCAACTAGGCAGTGGTGGCGCACGCCTTTAATCCCAGCATTTGTGAGGCAGAGGCAGGTGGATCTCTGTGAGTTCGAGGCCAGCCTGGCTACAGAGTGAGATCCAGGACAGGTTCCAAAGCTACACAGAGAAACTCTGTCTTGAAAAACCAAAAAAAAAAAAATGCATCCAATGATATTAAGTTACCATTCATAATGGTCTGTGAATAATATCCTTTCCTGGAATTGTTTTGTGATACTTTTTAAATGTCCACCTTAAAATATATAAGGGTAACAATCCCCACAACATCTGACGCCCTATCAAACCCCATCTTCTCACTCATTCCCTCCATACAGCCATGGTCCCCCCTGCTGCTAGGTGGGTATTCCAAGTATTTATTTTTTTATTGAGATATGATTGTATTAACCGCCTGAAAATGAAGACGCAAATTTAGGAACATCCTTGAGAAACAAGGCTTCTAAATGAGGTAACTGACACAGGACAATCAGATTCTGAAGCCAGGTGAAGAGTGGTCATAGAGAGATTTCCATCCACAAGACTTACTGTGCAGTTTTCATAGTTATGCTCTGGGTATTGTTTCTCGACCTGTCTTTTCCCTGCCCTGTATAGGACTGTGTAACCTCCTTAGAAGACCTCAGTTATAGAAACACATGTCTGATCTCCACCAGTGTTGCAGCTGATTCATTCCTCAGCACTAGTCCATGCTCCCTACTGTTAAGTATCTTCCCCATTGCAGTAGAAGCCCCTAAAATCAACAGTTTCTAAGATCACCTCACTGTCCCCCTAGGAACTGTTCAGGAACGTGTCATCTGCTCCTTGCTTCCATATTTCTACCCCGGAAACATCTTTACATAGAATCCTATAGAAAGAGGTCAGATCATGATCCTTCAGTTTAAACCCCGATGAAAATTTAGGGATGTACAGTAGCATACTGATGTCTAAGATGGCCAGCAGATTGCATATCATCAGAGCCCTAATCCCTTTCAAGCTATGTCTTCTCTCATTCACCTCATACAGCCATGATCACCTCTGTATTGATCACTAATTATGCTCTAAGGGTAGGACTGTCTACTAACCTCATTTCTTCACTTTCGCCTTCACCCTGGGGTCTAAGACAGTGTCTGACAAGAGCATGCTTACTCCTCAGTAGGTTCTAGAACTTTCTTTTTTTAAGGTTCCTTCAGTTTCAATATTTTTATTAAGAAAATTTTATTCATTTTACATACTAACCACAGATCTCCCTCTCTTCCCTCCTCCTGCTCCCCCAGACATCCCTATACAACCCACCCCTCATTACCTTCTGTACCAAGGTAAGGCCTCCCATGGGGAGTCAGTAGAGCCTGGTACATTCAGTTGAGGCAGGTCCAAGCCCATCCCCTGCATCAAAGATGTGCAAGGTTTCCCACCATAGGTAGTGGGCTCCAAAAAACCAGCTCCTCATTAGTACACTCGTTAGTAGGCTCCAGAACTTTCACAAAAGAAGTTCACAGTCTACTATAAGGAAGTCAGCAATCCCACTGTGGATTCAGGGTAGGAAGTCAGTAGTCCCGCAATGGGCACAGATGTGTCTCCATTTGTAACTGATAATCTCAATAAACTGGTCTTTTGCATAGATCATTCATTGCCTTAAGTCACTTATTGACCTTCAAATTTCCTGATTTTTTTTAAATAGGGTATTACTTAAAATTTATCATTTTAAGAAATTGTTAAAATATTTCCTGTCCCTTGAGGTCACCGACAAGAGTTATTTCATATTCTTTCCTCTTTGAATTAAAGGCTTGTAAGTAAACAGACCAGACACCTTTGACCCAGAGCACACACTGGCAAGCTTGTGGTGGAAGGGACAAATGTAACCTGGCAGCTGCCTGCTGTTCCATCTTAAGTTAAGAATATCTTTATCATATAAATAACAAAATACAATTATTTCATAAATTATGAAAATTTTAGAAATTAATACCCATGTCTGTCAATCTCTGTCCTCTCAAAAAAAATAGGTAAATCTTTCATCCATGACATCTATAAAATGGGAAACTTTCTACAGAAAATCCTTATGGTTGTGTTGAGACAGCTTCATACTAGATTATGGTGGGTTCCCAATCCGAGGAGCCATTTTCATGTTAGGATCTGAAAACAGCCAAAAATAGCATGATGGAGATAATGGCAGACATGTGGGTAACGCAGCTGTAACCCAAGGATTGCTAAGACAGTAGGCAACTACCAGCAACTGAGTGAGACATAGACTGCCATCAGCTTGATGTGGGCTTTAGGCCTCCAGTTCTGTGATTTCTGTTGTTAAAAGTTACTTAGTTTGTGGAAATTTCTTCAGGTAGCTGTAGTAAGATAGCTTAGTATTTGTAAGTAAAGCACAGTTCAAAGAGCAATGCTCACTCCTTCTATACAGTATTTAACCATGTTCACAATGACAGGTTGGGCTAGTAGTAGAGACTATCATTCCTCCAAAGCCTAAAACATTTATTGTCTGATTTTTGTCCAGACAGTGTATGGGAAAAATTGCTCCAGACTTTGAGGTCAGGATGCATACTTTGGGTATGGGTTTCTAAGGAAAGCATGAGAGTCACAGGATGAAAAGTAATTCTGAGTTCTCTTACATACAGAGAATGAGTTTGAGGTTTAATAAATATGCAAATGATTGCCCAAATAACATGTTTCTACTGCTACAAAAATATGTTAATATCAAGATTGTGTATTTTTTTTCTAAATTCTCCTTATTTATTCATTTATTTATTTATTTATTTTTGCATTTGGACTTTGTCATTTGATGTATTACATACACACAAGACAACATGATGCCTCTCCTAGGCTCATGTTAGAAATCCTGAAAAAGTAGGGAATCTGAATAAGGTTCATTAAAAACAACGTCAAGAGCCAAACGCAAGCCTGTCTATACCTCTGTAGGAGGCCTAAGATCCAGTTTCTTGATTCATGTCAGTTTTAATCATGTTCCAGAGGCCTGCCACAGTGGAGATTCTGAAAGGTACTATCAATTACCTTACAATCGAACACTAGTGCTGGTTGCCTCGGGCCCTTACTCTGCAATACCCAAGATTTGGGAGCATGGCAGAGCAGGCATGCTGCCAAACCTGGTGATCACCTCAAGCCATCTTCAAGTATTCAGCTGCTTGAGCTAATTATCTATTCTGAATGACAGTGTGGGTGACAAGAGACACTCTCGGAGACTGCTTCTCCAATCAACTAACCAATACAGTCAAATTTTAGTCTCCCAATTATACAGAAATTAAAAAAGTATAATGCTTCTGGAAAAGCAATGATCGTGGAAAGGGAAAAGCAATCTTGCAAACTCAAACTGTAACTGAGAGAGCATGTCCCGCACATGGCATTTCCAACTACACTTTTATTTAAGAAATTGGTGCTGGATCTATATTTTCTGGAATATTTGTAGAAATATGTACCATGAATCTTAAAGTCATATTAATAAAACCAAACCCAAGCCAGGTATTGGGATGAAATGCTGGATGGTCAGAGAGACAGAACAAACCACAGCTAACCTCACCTGGCCAACTTCTCGGCTTGTCTTGTTTCCCCACACTGGAAGCCTCTGTGTCCTCATATCCGAATGGCTCTCTGCTGAACTGTTACTCGAAAGCCTGAATGCTTAACCAGGTAAAATGCTTAACCAGCTAAATGCTTCTAGTTTCTGGTCCTCATGCCTTATTTACCTTTCTGCTTTCTACCACCACTCCCTAGGATTAAAGGTTGACTTTCTGGGATTAAAGATGTGAGTCACCATGCTTGGCTGTATCCTTGAACACATGGATTTCTGCCTCTGGAATGCTAGGATTAAAGGCGTGTGCTAACACAGCCTATCCTCATGTTTAATATTGTGGCTGTCCTGTTCTCTGACCCCAGATAAGTTTATTAGCATACATAACATTTTAGGGAACACAATACCACCACATTTCCCCTCTTTTGTCTAAAATTAAAAAAAGCTTATAACTAATACAAGAAAAATTATATCCAATAAGTATATACAATATAAACAGTCAAGAATTACATTAACAATGTCTAGTCCATTAACATTTGACAGGTTCAGATGAAAAACTCCATTATATATTAACAATGTCCAGTCCAGTAACATTTGATAAACTCAGACAAAAATTTTTCATTACTTATCCTATTTAAAACAAGTAATTTCTTTTTAAAAGTAGATTCCATAATCTCCCTTTTTAACTTATAATATCCATATTCTCTCTTTTTTCTTTTCATAATAATTCAATAGTCTACCTTTTGTCAATTTTATATCTTCCCCCTTTTCTCCAGTGTAGATTCAGTGATCTACCTATTTATCCTATTATTTTTTTATCTTTTTTCTCAGAGTAGATTCGATGATCTATCTCATATCTATTTTCTCTCTCTCTCTTTTTTTTTTTGCTTTCTAGGAGTGAAGATATCTTTAGGGAATCTTGAAAAGAAAATTTTTGGGTTAATTGTCTAGTCCTATATCATTTGTCCAGCCTCTGCATAATGAGAAAGTGCAGGGCTTGTTTCAACTCCTTGTTCAAGTAGTCTGTCAGGCTGGATCATGTCAGCTAGTCATCTCAAAATTGTCCTAAACAGTTTGTACTCCAAAGTCGATCTTTCCTTGGTGTTAATCAGCTTAATAGCTTTACCATAGTCCTTGCGGAATCATCATTGTGGGATTCTGTCACCTTTTTGGAGATTTCAAAGTCCCTGTTAGGCGTGGTCATGGTTCACTGCAGACTCTTTTTTTTTTGCCTCCTCTGTGATTTGGAGTAATCACAGTCTGATAAATGTCTGTCTCTTGGAACCACGAATGTTCTTCCCTAGAAGAGAATATCTTCACAGCAATTTCTCCCCACCATTTGTCTTGCCAACCTTTTTTAAACTGACCTTTGCTGATGCTTTCTTGTAACACGATGGTCCTGGCAATTCTTCTCTGAACCAGCAGTAGTAAACTCTTCGTCCCAGGTAGCAGCATCACCGCAGTCACCAACATGATGAGAAGCAGCCAGCAATGTGGAGCAGCAGCCACTGCCTCCATGGTCCCACTGCCACCGTTTGTAGCCAGGTCCTGACCGAAGCTTCTCCTTAGCAAGCCTCCTAGGCCGGCCTCAAACTCGGGATCCTCCTGCCTCTGCCTCTGCCTCCTTCAGCAAATCCAACAGGTGTGCACCACCACAACTGGCCGAGTGTAGCTCTGGTCTTTTCAAGAATTTGAACCACTAACGTTGGGCGCCAGATGTAGCCAGAATCTTAGAGAGTCTTATTAATAAGATCAAACCTGAGCTGGGTATTGGGGTGAACACTGGAAGGTCAGAGAGACAGAATAAGCCACAGCTACCTCACCTCGCCGGATCCTCAGCTGGTCTTGCTTCCTCAGACTGGAAGCCTCTATGTCCTCATATCCAAATGACTCTCAGCTGTACTGCTGCCAGAAGCCTGAATGCTTAACCAGCCCAATGCTTCTCCAGGCCAAATGCCTCTCCAGGTCAAATGCCTCTAAAGCCAGGAGACCCAATATTTTGCTCATGGTTGTAACCAAAGCAACTTGAGATAGGATGAGTTTATTTGAGTCCATAGTTTGAGGAGTGGGGTCTATCTTAGAGGGGAGGTGTAAGACAAATTGCTAAACAGTCTTATTAATTAAAAACCTGACCCCGGTATCGGGGTGAATGCTGAAAGATCAGAGAAGCAGAATAAGCCTCAGTTAACCTCACCTCGCCAACTTTTCAGCCAATCCTATTTCCTTAAACTGGAAGCCTCTGAGTCCTCATCTGAATGGATCTCAGCTGAACTGCTGCTAAAAACCTAAAAGTTTAAAAGCCTCTAGTTCCTGGTCCTCATGCCTTATATACCTTTCTGCTTCCTGCCATCACTTCCTGTGAGGTAGATGGGCTCATGGCGGTGTGAACAGCTAGAGGCTGTGGTTGGGGAGCTTTTATTTATTTATCTATCTATTTATTTATTTATTTGTTTGTTTGTTTGTTTTATTTAAAAAATTGTTTCTTTCCTTTTACATACCAACCCCTTTTCCACCTCCCTCCCCTTTTCCTGCTTCTCCTCACTTACCCCCATCCCATCCCCATCCCCTCCTTATGGAGGGTAAGCCTGCGTTGGGTAGTCAACACAGGCTGATATACCAAGTTGGAGCCTGATCTAAAGATTTAGGCCCTCTTTTGGGGAGCTTTTTTTTTTTTATCTCAGCAGAGTAGATGGAGAGGGGAGTTCAGATATTCAGCTGTCTGTCTATCTCTCTTTCCCACTTTTATTATGATCAGGACCCCAGCCTATACGAGTGTGTCTGCCCTCATTCAAGGCAGGTCTTTCTCTTCAGGTAATCTGCTTCAGAAATACCCTTACATACACACACCCTCATTTGTGTCCTAGGTTGTGCTTTTTTTCTTAAATCCAATTAAGTTAACATTTGAAATTCGTGACCACAGAACAGAAGGTTATATACTTTCTGAGAAAAAAATAGAAAAATTATGTTCCCAGACAACTTAAGATAAAAGTAGTGACTTCCTGTAGTGACATTTAGATTTATTGCTTGTGGAGACGGTGGCTTCTATTTTAGGGAAATAACATGATTTCTATATGGAGAAGAAGATGGGCAGGCTTGGCTCCATCCGCCAGTACTCTCTACTTGAGATTCTAGTTTGCCAAATTTCTACTCTCTCTCTTGTGGTCTATTATGCATCCCAGGTATGTAGTAACCACTGATTCCTCACTGTCTGCACCTTTTATTCTGTTGCTGGGATAAAACCCTGACTAAAAGCAGGTAGATGAGGGGGGTGTTACTTTCAGTTTTACATATCCATATCATAATCCTTCATTGAGGGAAGTCAGAGAAAGAACTCAAGACAAAGACTTGAACCAGAAATGATGCTTCTCCCTAGCCCACTCTCTAACTCAAGCTCAGCCTGATTTTCTTATAGTCAAGGACCGCAAGCCTTTGTACTATATGTCCCACAATGGGCTTGGCCCTCCTACCTCAAACAGAAATCAAGTCAATGAAAAGTCATGCCCAGAGGCCAATCTGATGTAGGCAATTCTTATATTGAGGCTCCCTCTTCCCAGGTAACTATGCGTTGTATCAAGTTGACAACCAAAGCTTCCCAGCACACTGTCTACTCAATATCCTGGAACTGGGGCTCAGGGAACTAACACTACACTGTTACTCTTGCTGTGTCATTTATTGTCTCTAATAAGCTTTATTCAGAGGCATCTCCTTTTACAATTGTGTGTGTGTGTTGTGTGTCTGTGTTATATCTTTTACTTTCCTTATTGTTATGATAAAAGAGCTGAACTACGGAGTAAAGGAAGGAAGAAGGGTTTATATTGGTTTATAGTTTGAGTGGAGGTGAAGCATTGTGGGAATATCATGACAACAAGTGTAAAGCTACTGGTCACATTGGATCTGCAGTCAAGTAGCAGAGGGTGATGAATGCTGGTGCTCAGCTCTGGTTCCTTTGTATCCAGCCCAATGAATGACGCTGCCCAAGTTTTAGCCTGTGTCTTCTTGTCTCCATTAGCCTAATCAAAACAATCCTTTAAATGCATGCCAGACACATATCTTTTGGGAATGTTAAGTCTGATTAAGTTTGCAATCAATATTAATCATAACTTGTACATGTATATGAGTATCTGTGTATAAGTACACAATTTATGTTAGTCTGACATATTAGCATTTCAAAAATATGAAATTTATAACATTGATACTACCTTATTTTTATTGATTTCAGGAAATATTTGAGATAAAACAAAGCTAAAAATTACTTTTCTTCCTGTAAGTCAAAATAATTGTTGTCTTTCAGGTTAATTATGTTTCAGTCCTTACCTATAATGGAGATTTGGGCAGTCTTTTCCTTCAGTAATGTGTGAGAATTCATGACCCCTAGTAACTGTAAAAGAATATCTCTATTACTATAGCTTCGTAGAACAGCTTGAAATCAGGGATGTTGATACCTCCAGAAGTTCTTTCATTGTACAGAATTTATTTAGCTATCCTGGGTTTTTGTTTTTCCATATGAAGTTGATAGTGTTCTTTCAATGTCTGTTAAACATTGTTTTGGAATCTTGATGGGGATTGTGTTGAATCTGCAGAGACTGAGAGAAGGAGAGTAAGAGAGTGAGAGCTGAGTTAGATAACCCAGACCAAAAATGAGAAACATGATATGTACTCACTTATAAGTGGACATTAGCCATAAGGTAAAGGATAAGCACCCTACAATTCACAGACCCAGAGAGGCTAAAGGAGGAGGGGGGTACATGCATTTCCCTGGGAAGGGGAAATAAAACAGATTTTGAGGGTAGACTAGGGTCAGGAGGGATCAGGTTGGGGGATGGAGGTAGTGAGTACTGGGAGAGATGGCTGGACTTGAGGAGGGGCATGAGGTAGAAGCTTAGTACAATGGAAACTCTCAGGAATCAGCAAGGATGATCCTAGAAAAGACTCCTAGCAATAGAGGACATGGAGCCTGAACTGGCCATCTTCTGTCACCACGCAAAGCTTCCAGTGCAAGAATTGGGAACCCAGCCACAAAAATCTTTGACCTACAATTTGTCCTGCATGCAAAATGTGCTGGAGTAAAGATGGCACAGAACTTACGGGAGTGGCCAACCAATGACTGGTCCAACTTGAGACCCATGCCACAAGAGGAAGCACAGCCATGACACTGGTTGGAAGACCAGGAACCAGATGCAGGATAGCCCAGAGGCCTAGGATAGAACCAAACATGACCCACAAGAATAAGTAAATGAAATGATCACTGATGATTCTCGGCTATACTGTAAACCAGGGTTTAGCATAATCACCATCAGAAAGGCTTTGTTCAGCAACTGATGGGGGCAGATGCAAAAACCCACAGCCAAACATTAAGTGGAGCTTGGAGGATCCCATGGAAGAAGACAAGGAAGTATTGTAGGAGCCAGAGGTATCAGGGACACCACAAGAAAACAGCCCACAGAATCAACTAACCTGGTTTCATAGGGCTTCACAGAGACTGGAGAAACAATCAGGGAGCCTGTATGCATCTGACCTAGGACCTCTGCATGTACGTTATTGTTGTGTACCTTACTGTTCTTGTGAGACTACTAACAGTGGGAGCAGGGGTTGTCTCTGACTCTTATGCCCGCTTTTGGGACTTTCCCCCTCCTACTGGGTTGCCTCACCCAGCCTTTAAATGAGGGGTTGTGCCTAGTCCTATTTTAACTGGAAACGCCATGTTTGGATGATATCCCTGGGAGGGCTGCCCTTTTCTGAAGAGAGAGGAGAAGAAGATCTGGAGGAGACGGGAGTTGGTTGAAAGCGAGGGACTAAATGAGGGGAGGGAGGGGAAATTGCAGTGGGGAAGAAATATATGAGAGATGAAAAAATATAAATGAAAAACAAATATCTCCAAAATAGTCTCTTTGGGTTGTAGAATCCATCTTCATTTGAGGCAACCAAGGATTTATTAAGAATCTTTTGGAACTGTAGATATTATTGGTTTAGCATCACAATGGAGAGATGATAATTCTCCAGAATCAGAAGCAGCCTTCAATAGTAAAGGGAAAATGTTTTAAATTACTCCATGCCTCTGTAACTGGGCAAAATAATTCAACAGAGTGTTTGACCTATTTTCCAGAGTCCTTCAGTGGACCTTCTACTTTATCCACAACAATACCATGTTTGAAAACAGTCTTTGGTATCCCTTCAAACACATTGTTTTTTACTCATATTTTCTACGAGTCTTTTGGGGAAAACATTCTTCAGGGTTTTTTATTTTATTTTTTTTTCACTTGAACCTGAATCTTAGCACTCGCTCCTGAAGCAGAAAGCTAGACAGATTTCATAGTTGAGTTTGTATATGACCTCCTTAAACAGAGCTGTTTTTAGTGTTTATTTCCCCTGATTTACATTTATTTTCCTTGACTAAAGAGCTCTGTTCCATTAAGACTCTGAAACCAATATAAACATGTTCTACTTTGATACCAAACAGCATTAATTCAGATGAAAATATTTACTTTCTCTATGTCACTGATCTTACCACATAAACATCAGTACAGGGGGCTGAGTTAAGGCGATCTAACTAAGTAACTCAGCCTCGTCTATCTTTATTACTGAACCCCCCATGCTTATTTCCTTCTAATTCCAAATCTTTCACTGTTTTAGAATGTTTGTTTGTTGTTACACAACCACTGTCCTATCTTCATTGTTATAATTATGGAGCAAATACATTATTTTAAAGAACTTAACACACACAGTTTGTTTCTCACAACCTTACAGGTTGTTTTAGAAATTTAAAAGAACACATTCAATGAATAATAGTTTTACAAACAAAAATTAGAAAATATTGAGCAAAGAATTCCTTTTCAAGGTCAACAAACTCACAAATCATCTATTACTAATGTTCAGAGAAGAATATTTTAAGACTTATTTAAAGAAACTAGAAAATGACTTCATAAATGGGAACATCATATTGTTTGGGACATTTTGCCATTTGTTTGATCCTGTATTTTGTCTCCACCCAAGTATTTTTCGGGATCTCTATGTTTATTTGGGAATGTGTCTTGCATTTTTGTGCCTTTGCTATTCATTCTGACCATATTTCCTTTACTCTCTTTAATGAAATTTATGTTATCTTATCTGAGTTGATGCTTACTGACCTTATCGTCACATTTTATACTACTGAATGTGGTAAGTCCCCTGGTCTAATTCATGTTTCTACCAACAGTGAAAAAAAGTACCCCCTTCTGCAAATCTTTCTAACATTAGGTATTATCCATGTTTGTGATAATAGTCATTCCAATATCATGGAAGCTATATCTCTTTGTGGTTATAATTTACATTTCTCTTATGATCGTAAGAACATTTGCATTATTATTTAACAGTTTCATACATTTATATAATGAAGTTTATCACTTTCACCACCCATTCCCCTCTCTCATACCCCCTATCCCCTGTTGTAACTGTTCTATTCTGTAAATCACTCTCCTACTTTCATATCTTCTATTTGTACATTAACCATCAAATTTAATTAAAGCACTGGCATGGACAGTACATAATTTACTGGAATAAGGTCAATTATCAGTGGCTATAGCAGTGAAGAAATGACATTTATATATCTTGTTTTGGAACAATTATATTCAGATATTTGTCTATGTTTTGATTGGACTACGGCAAAAGAGATACTGTGCTCACATCATTGTTCACAATACACAGTGGGTGGTATCAAGCTAACATTTCATTGAGAGATGAATGGCCAAAGAAAATGAGAAATATCTTTCTGTGTTCTTTATGTCTTTTCATACCTAAATGTTACATCCATTACATTTGGCAAGACTTGGAATTTAGGATCTTAGCTAGCATGCTAGTTCTAACCTTCAACCCTCTATCAATTGTGAGTGATTTTCAGAGAAGAATAAGATAGAATATTATTGATACATTAAAACCAGTTATTTTGTAACTAATGAGAAAAATTCATTTTTTCTGTAATTTATTCGATTTCCCATTGATTATTATGTTTTCCAAGTAGATAATCATTTAAAACTAGCAAAACTTTTGACAGTTTTATAGTGTTTCTAAAATGTTTAGAAAAAGATTAGTATAGTTTAAATAAATATTTTTGTTTTTTTTTTTAATTTCTGCGTGTGTGTGTGTGTGTGTGAGTGTGTGCGCGCACCCGCGTGCACACGTGTGTGCGCTCATGTACATGTGTCACATGTATGTAGATGATCATGGAGTTAGATACCCTATAATCTGCAGGTGATTGAGAGCTATGCAACTTGGGTGTCGGGAACTGAACTCAAGTCCTTTGAAAGAGCAGTGTACTTATGAGTGAGTACATACCATGTTTGTCCTTCTGGGTCTGGGTTACCTCACTCAGGATGATTTTTTTCTAGTTCCATCCATTTGCCTGCAAATTTCATGCTGTCATTGTTTTTCTCTGCTGAGTAGTACTCCATTGTGTATATGTACCACATTTTCTTAATCCATTCTTCAGATTCTAGATATAAAGTAAAGAACAATCAGACTACAACCCACAGAACCATGGAGGCAATATATATAGCATGGGGGACCCTAGGAGGACTATGGCTTACAATAAGTTTTGGTTTTACTCAATTACTGAGCAAACCTCAATGAAACATTTCTCTATTAAGATAAGAATTTATATTGTATCAAGCTGATAATAGAAAAATTAATTAAAAAAAGAAAGAGCAGTACACATTCTTAACTACTGAACCATTGATTGGTATTTTATCCCTAAAATTTAATTCATTTTTCAGGAATTCTAAGCAACTAAAGCCATGGTTTTTCTTAAAAAGAAAATTCAAAGCAAATGCCTTACTTAAGATGTCTAGTTCTGTGAAGAGACATCATGACCATGGCAACTCTTTTATTTTTAATTTGTTTATTCATTTTATGTACATGAGTGTTTTATGTCAGAAGAAGGCACCAGATCCCACTATAGATGGTTGTGAATCAACATGTTGTTGCTTGGAATTGAACTCAGGACCTCTGGAAGAGCAGCCAGTGCTCTTAACTGCTGAGCTACTGATCTAGCCCCTAACCATGGCAGTTTTTATAAAGAAAAACATTTAATTGTGATGGTTCGCTTACAGCTCAGAGATTTAGTCCATTATCATTATGACAGGAAGTAAGGCAGCATACAGTCAGACATGGTGCTAGAGAAGAGCTGAGAGTTCTCATATCTTCACTCACAGGCAGCAGGAAGTGGTCTGTCTTACTGGGTATGACTTGAACATATAGTAGACCTCAAAGCCCGCCTCCCCAGACACACACTTCCTCCAACAAAGCCACACCTCTCAATAGTGCCACTCTGTTTGGGGGTCATTTTCTTTCAAACCCCCATAGCAGCCAAAGCCATAATTTTCTTCTAAGTCCATTTTCTGTCTCAAAGCTTCTGTATTGTTATTCCAATTGATGTTTCAGCTTGTATGTGTGTTTATTTTTATTTAGAAAATGTGTCTTACCCAACAGTCATCCACTACATTTGTATATATTCAGTCACTGCAATGACAGTTGCACTATTAATAATTCATGCTTTGTATGGAATACATGTAATAGGATTCTGGCATTTGCAATCTAAACCAGTTGTTCTTGGGGATGTCTTGAATTTCACTGGTTATCATGACCCAGTGATTTCACTCTAAGGAAAAAAAAAAGATAAAAGCTTTTAGTACTTAACTCTACACATAAATGTGCAGTTAGAGATCTTTGAGAATATGACATGGCAATATTTTATTCTAAGGATTTTTTTGAGGACATTTGCAAATTAAACACTGTGTCTGACTTATGGCACTTTCATTTGTATTGTAGAAGGATGCACTATCCCACTTAACAAGATATACTGTAGTGATATTTTCTGAAAAAGTCACTGCGTTATCAAGCCTCTTAAAACATCTTTTGGCTGTGGTGATTTAGTGGCTCAAATAAAGTGAATTTGTTCAATCAATCTTTTTGTTCCTTAATGAATTCTGAGGTTTTGTCTATTTGCTTTTTATTTATATGCTTCTCCCTGTCTTTACATAATCTATTGACTGCTATATTCCTACATAACAGAGGTTGCAAATGCAACTATTTTCCCTAATAAATTAATGTATCATAAGAAAATTTTGCATGAGTTTGCTAAGACAAAGTCCATTCTTCATTTCTAAGAAGTCTAGTTATGTCACTTTGAGTCTGCACTTATGACCAAGATAAAATATGAATTCTTATTCTCTTCAAATGCTCCTCTTTGGAAGTATGTATATTTAATGGTTATGGCTCTTTAAACCTTTGTTTTCTTTAATTGTTGATATATAGGTACATAAATACAACCCAGTCAGTCTATAACATCATTTGGATGCATATGTTTTCAGGGCTGACTCTTTGGTATCAGATATCCTATTGGTGTGCTCTTTCCTAGAACATTAATATATTTTGTAAATTGAAAAAAAAAATTGAGGTCCAACTTCTACCAGAATGTTACACTCTTTGAAAATGCATTTTGTCTTTCTTTCTGAGGGACAGAAGCTCCACCAAGCACATTCTAGCTATTGAATCCACTTCTCAGGGTAGCAGGCTCAATCACTCTTCTACCATGAACGCAACTGGAAGCTAAAAGTTGGCATCACTTCTTCAAATAGTAATACCAATGAGTGTTATATTTTACTGTATTTTCTAAAGAATAGTTAATTTACATTTCTAGTGCTAGTCAGGACAAATCTGATTTGGGAATGGTAGAAAATGTAAAATTATCAGAATAAAATTGTGGTATATCCATATTAGTTCTACTTCATGTGTTAAAGGTTGATTGTGAAAATATTCAAACATACATCATAATTCAAAGAATTTTCTATTAAGTATTTACTTAATTGCATACAAGTAGTTACCTGAGTTAATCTTTGTTCCTGAAATCAATATTTGCTGTTTCTGCTTTATTGTATACCATCCTCCTAACAATTTACAGCTGTTGGTTTGCCTTCCCTTCTATGTGCTCACACTGTAGTTAGTCATGAACTTTCATCAAGTTCCTTCTGCCACAGATCATTAAACAGATGTCTTTATCTTTAAGGTTTCTCTTCCAAAGTAAAACTTACACATGATGAAAAAGGTAAACCTTAACTGTACTGTTGGATGAAAAATTATGAAAAAAATGTCTAAGCCTATAATCCCCAAATCTGTCAATGTAAACAAATTCACCCTCACGTCAGAGTTCACTCGCACAGCTGTTTAGCATTAGCTTGCATTCTCAATGGTTATCTTTATTGTGTTTTTAAAATCATAAATTAGGTTTATCTATTCTACAAATTCATGTAAACAGAACATCCAGAATGTAATATGCTCTGGAAGCCTTTATTTGTGAGAGTCCTGTGTATCACTTCTCATTCCTTTATTGTTGGACAGTTTTTTTTTACTACATGAATATACCAGTCATTGATCTACTTAAAATTTAACAGGCATTTGAGTTCTTCCCAGAGTGGATTTATTGCGCATTAACTGACTCTAAGCAATTTCACTTAAGTCTCCTTGTAAATTTAGTTTTCTATTTATGGTGGCTAAATATCTAGGAGTATTTTCTAAGAAACTATCTTAATGAATACATTTTTAATTTTTGATTGATTTCAAATTTTAATATTCTTTATTATTTGAATTAGAATTATATTGGATTCTTTTATAGTTATTGTTAATGTTACTCACCTGGGTAAATGTTTAAGACACAAACATATTTACTCTTTTTTGTGTGAAAGTCCTGTACTTTGGATTTATTTTAAGCTTAGTATTTACCTTGAATTAGTTTTGAATTTTTTTTGTCCATGTGAATATCAGCTTTTGGTTATCATTAGTGAAAGGCTACTTGGTTTACAGGGTTCCTTCCCTTCTCCTTCTTTCCTTTCCTTTTTTTCTTTTCCTTCCTTCCTTCTCTTTTTTCTTTTATTCTTGTTTTTTATTTATATATTTCTACAAATATTTTATTAATTCTTTGGGAGATTTGTTATCATTTATTTGTGTGTGCGTGTGTGTGTGTGTGTGTGTGTGTATTCCTACATTTAACCTGTTCCATCTATGTAGTGTCACTGTACGTATGCTTTCAGGGCTGACAGTTTAGCACTGGACAAACAATTGGTGCGCTCTTTCCTGGGGAAGACCACCTCTAACGTAGTTGATTGTGTAGGGTTGAAACATTATAGGCTTTTCCCCATCCACTTTGGCATGTTCATTGGACTTCCTTGTTCAACTCACATTTGCATAGTCATGTTGTTGAGACTTCAGTGAATTTTATTAATTGGTTTCCAAAACCAAACAAGCACGCATACTGTTTTAAGTACTCACACCCTCTTTTACTTGGGATATAGTATCTAAGACCCTTCAATCAATTCTAGCTTACTCTGTAAAACAATCACTCCAATTAATAATAAAATATGGGATGATCATGTTGTATGTTTAACTTCAAGGGATCTCCAATAGCTATTAAAAAATTACCAGCTTTTCATTCACCTCTTTCAGTTATTTCTCGCAGGTAAGAAGGAGTTAGATAACTCAGTGGTTTTGTATATAATTCTGTGTCCTGTATTTTGATGTTCTACTTTGATGTACACCCCCTTTCCATCTACCTTATAAAACAAAGTGTGGGGATTGAGTCTACTTGTTTGTTTTTGCTGTCATCTTTCAAATATCAATTAGAATTGCATTTACCTAAACGTTATTGCTCTATGTTCTTTGTAAATTCATTTAAACAATATCCTGATGATGACATATTGAAATGACTACAATAGTAGATTTTTGGTCAGTGTAGGGATAATTTTGAAACACAACAAGTCTGTGTGAGTGGCAGATACCTAGCTGACCGACTTTGGCACTTCATGTCCAAGTGAAAGAACTGGAAGGTTCCTTGATTGTCCTGACAGCGAAGCTAACATGCACAGGAACAGTCTCCAGGTGTATCCCCTAGAACCTAATTATAAATGACCCAAATATAACATTCACGGTACCAAAGTACAAAAACAAATAATGTGTCTTCAATCATTCAAGCAACTAGTACATTTCAAATATTTCCACTCTAATTTCTGACAAGTGTCATCCATTGTGGGAGATCTCAATATGGCAATGTAGTTTGAATAATGTCTGGCAGGATGGTTATTGTGCCAATTTAAATCAGATATCACTTAGAGTCTATTTCCATACACGTTGAGGAGAAATGCTACTTTTTGACTTGAAATATATCATTAGTATGTTCATCAATAACCAAGGAGTGGATTCTCTGACATGAGAAACCATTGTTTGAAATTTCTATATTTTCAAGAAAGTTTTCTGAACTCTCTAGGGTCCAACTTACCAATAATGGTTTGTTCTCTTTTGTTTTTGTTTTTCTTTATACACTAGGTTTTCATTCTGAGAATAGTGTGACTTGTTCATTGAGATGTTTATAAGTTTGTTTTACAAACACACACACACACACACACACACACACACACACACACAGACACACATATTCTTAAAGGGCATCATCTACATGAGTAAGCTGGTAAACCAATTGACATGCTCTCTATATTTAATCAGTATAACTATACAAACTAAGAACAAAGCAGCAGGCTCAACTGACTTTATTGTTACATTTGGCAGATGGAAAGAAATACTTGGCAGAGAGAGAGAGAGCAGAACTACTTTTAGGCTCTTTAGAGCATGTGTTAGTTATGCCTCAGAGATGCTATAGACACATACATGGTGATTGTGCAAATGAGAACAGGTTGACAGGCCGCTGTCCAGGAGACAAGTTGGACAAGTTAGGAAAAGCTGCCCTGTGTAGAGCTACAGCTTTTGTTTTTCTATTTCACTCTGGAAACACAAGTCCTAAGTGACCAATGGCAGTTGTTCTGATTGTAGCTATGGCCCTGATGGGTGGTGGCCTCTGTGTGTGGCCTCTACAAAGCTTCATAGTGCCAACCTTCTAGAAATGGTGTTAATTTGAATTTTCATTGGCATTCCTGACTTTAACATTTTGTCAACATAATTCAGCTTCCTAAAATACATATTCCAGTTAAAGAAAAAAGTACAAAATTTTATAAATAACTAGAGAAAAAACCCAGAGCCTTAAAATAAGCCAGAAAGGATGTGTTTGCATGTGTTTCTTGTATTTTTCTTTTTTTAATTTATTCTATATTTTGTTCATTTGTTTGTTTGACTACTTGTTTATTTTCTAAAGAGTAAGAAAAAGAAAGGGTATGATTTGTGTGGGTGGAGAGATAGAGAAGATGGGAGAGAAGTTGGGGGAAGGGAAACCATGATCAGAATATACTGCATGAAAAATTTTTTTTTCATTAAAGAAAACAGGGCTATGAAATACTCTAAAGCTTGAGTTTCTACAGGTAAGCTTTCATAATGATTCACAGCTCTATCAATTATAATCTATTATTTCATTTGCTTGGAGAATTTGCATTTCTGTTTTGCACTGATGTATGACCACCAAACAGACCTCTTTCTCAAGTACATGAAGAAAGAGCTGGGGTGTGGTGGATAGATATACTTGCCTTGTGAACATGAGGACCTGAGTTCAGAACTCAGCACCCACATAAAAGTTACATTAATCTGCAACTCCACTGCTACTGGAGGACAGAGAAAAGAAGATAACTGAGGTTTGCTCAACCAGTCCAATTTCAAGTTCAGTAAAAGATCTTGTGTCAAGCGAATAAGGTAGAGAATATTGAACAGGACACCTGTCTGTCATCCTCCTCTGGCTTCCTCTTGTGTGAGGCACACAGACATGCACATACATGTGTGCACACACACATATATTCCACATTCACATACACACTCATATGCACCATGAGGGACAATCTAGGCATTCTATTGATGAATTGGATTCTTCCTCCTAAAGCCAAGAGACAGCCAGGAGGGTTCTATCACTGATCCCATTGAGCAGCACAATAGACATCCTTAGTTCAACAATGCATGACAAAGAAATAAAACTGTTCCTATAAAATACGTCATTACTTTCTAAAAAAAACCTATTAAATTACACTCAAAATATCCTACTAGAGCTAATGGGTGCATTGTGATGTCAGGTCAAGTTACAAAAATAATATTATAGTAAACATTTGGACTAAAACTAAAGCAAACAAAAAGCAGAAACAATATAATCCTCTCTATGAATTTTTATAGAAATCAACAAAATGACTCAAAATTTTAAATGGGAAGCCAAGGAATATGTTTATACAAACACACACACACACACACACACACACACACACACACACACATACACGCACAACTAAGTTTAATTATAAATAAAGTGTTAGAGGGACAGTGTGGCAATAGTAAACACAAGTAACTTGTTGCTATAACAAAGTACCTTAAGCAAACAGCTTAATGAATGAATGGTTTATTTTGGTTTATAGTTCTGGTGTGTAGAGTCCATCACAGCAGGGAAATCCTGGTGCCAAGAACATGAGCCAGCTCATCCTATTCTGTCCACAACCACAAAGCAGAGTACAATGAACACTCACATTCTTCTTCCAATGAGTCCAGTACCCCAGCCTGTGAGATTGTGTGGCCTACAGCCAAGATTGGTGTACCTACCTACTTTATTTAACCTTATCAAGATAATCCCTCATAGTCATTCCTAGAGGCTATTGGAATCTAAATAATACCTCATAGGAATGTCTAGATGTTGATCTCTTGGGTGATTCCAGGTCCTGTAAAGATAACAACCAAAATTAATCTATTTTACATAATTCATAGGACATAAGAAAATTTGAAAGTAAACCTATGCACATATGCTTATTTGACTTTTATTGAAGAGAAAAATAGTTCAGTGCACTAAATAGTATTCTTAACAAATGAGGCTGAAATGGTTATAATCATGCATAGATCATATATAAAATCAAGTTACATATATTTACCTCTACCCATTTTATATGCTAAAATTATGCAGGTTTGTGACTTATCTTTATTTCCTTATTTGTAATATATGTTTTCTCTCATTTTGAAGTTGCTGTCTGTTTTGTTTATTTTTAGCTACTCTACAAACAAAAAAAATTCCCACATCATTTATGTTTTATCTCGCTGGCGATCCCATGATTGACTGAGCCTCTTGCAACTTATAGAAGAGTTCAATAAAAGGAATTGATAACTCACGACTTCATTTAAAATCCTCATCATTCCAAGAATCAGAAAAACATATAAAAGTATGTAAAAGGAGGTAATAGTTGCTAATATCAAGGTAACAGAGATGCTAGGGTTATGTGGCAAAGATTTAAAAAACTGAAACTATAGAAGTGCGTCCATGAATACATATAAACATTAAGGAAAATAGAAACCTAGCAAAGACCGGGAAGATACATGAGAAAAATATGTGAATATCACCTCCCCACCCCCAAACATTTAGCAATCAAAATAAAAAGATCAGTCTTTGGGCCTAAAAACAAAACAGAAGAGAAGGAACCATTTGCCAAGGGGGACATATAGCAGTAAAATATCCCCCAATTCAAAGGAAAGGGTAGTATGAAATTAAAATGAAAGTAAAGGCAAAGTAAAAGTCAGAGCAGATCCTTGTCTGTTCTGGGACTGTAATTAAAGATGGAACTCACTTGTTGGAGTTTTATGAAAGAGTGAACCAAAGGTCAGGGCTGAAACAGCATTGGAAGAAATGATCAGGGTTCAAATCTGAAGTCCTCCACAGGCTCAGTTGTTGCACGAATCCTGAATGGTCTTATAATAAAAAACCTGGAGCCAAATATTGGGGTAAATGTTGAAAGATCAGAGAGACAAAGTAGCAAGTCACTAGAGAAACTACTCACCACTACCGAATACTCAGGCCAAACAGAAGGCGAAATCCTATCTCCATGAATCCTCTGACCGAAAGCCTCTGAGTCCTCAGCTGAAATGGCTTCTAGTTCCTGTCTCCTCACACCTTATATGCCTCTCTCTGCCCAGCCATTTCACTTCCTTCCTAGTGCTGGGATTAAAGGCATGTGACTCCCAGGTAGTGGGATTAAAGGTGTGTGCCAGGCTGTTTCTCTCCTAGACTGAGTCAATCTCATGTAGTCTAGGGTAGCTTTGAACTCACAGAGATCCAAATGGATCTCTGCCTCCCGAGTGCTAGGATTAAAGGGTGTGCCACCACTGCCTGGCCTCTGTGTTTAATCTAGTGGCTGGCTCTGTCCTCTGATCCTCAGGCGAGCTTTATTTGATACACAATATATCACCACACTCAGCTGTGGTGCTTCCCCCACCCCTATGGTTGGCACTGCTTGGGAACTTGGGATTTAGGAGGGTAGAGACTTACAGGAGGATGTGGGTCAATGAGAAGCTTGCTTGGCCTTGGAAACTATATCACACCCTGGTCTCCTCTCTCTTTCTGTGCTTCCTCTTCTGTCATGATAGGAATAGCCCTCCTCTGCTCTGTGGTACAATCCCCAACAGGACACACTGACAGTTCTGAAACAGTGAGGGATATAAAATGTTTTCTTTTGATTTCATCTCTGTGATGGAAAAGTAACCAACAAAGACATTGTGGTGTGCTTGGTAGCTTTTAATGTCAATTTCACACAACCTAGAATCACTTAGAAGGAGTCTTAATGAAAAAATACAGTGATACTGGACTGGCGTGGGGGGGGGGGGTTGCCTGTTTATTAATTGACCCAGCCAACTGCGTGCTTCCTGTGTTGACCAGACTGTGCGGTACAACAATGCATAGGGGGAGTGCTGAACTGCTCACTTAAAAAGGCTAGGACAGTAAATTTCATGTGTGTTTTTCCACGATAAAAGGTACTTTCTTACCTCATGAGTAATGAATATATGACTACTTTAACTACTTCAAATTAAACGTCATTTTAAAAATTATTCTACTATGAAATGACAACCAACATTAGCAGATTTTTAATCACTTTTCTGTGTTTTTTTTTTTTTTTTGGTTTTTTTTTTGAGACAGGGTTTCTCTGTGTAGCTTTGCGCCTTTCCTGGAACTCACTTGGTAGCCCAGGCTGGCCTCGAACTCACAGAGATCCGCCTGGCTCTGCCTCCCGAGTGCTGGGATTAAAGGTGTGCGCCACCACCGCCCGGCACTTTTCTGTGGTTTTTATCTTGTGCTTGGCATCAGTTGTGGTCTGAGTTTGTTAACAGTGAGAGTATGTGATTTCCCTTTGTGAGATCTCACATGAGACTCCGCGTCCAGTTTATGAAATTTCTAGTAATATTTTTTAATGCTTACATTAGATGAACTTCGTAAATGGTTCATGTATTTCACCAACAGTGAAATGAATGCTCTTAGAGCAGATATATTTTTGCATACATATTAAAAACACACATCCTAATGGAAATATTAAAAGTAGCTCAGCAAAATCATGGGAAATAAAATACATGCTCAGTTATTAAAGATTTTAGCTCCCAGTGCAATCTCCAATTACTTTCTTCAATTTGTGAACATATAGCTAATTCCCATAATATGGGTATTGTCATTTAGAAAACATCTAAAAAAAAAAGAATGAAAGAAAGAAAAGAAACAATAACAAAGGTAAGAGAATCAACCAAATGTTTTTTTCTCTATTCTGAAATAGCACTGTCACATAGCTACCAGATGAATCTGACTTTGAAGTCAATAATTGCTACAGCGGAAACAATCATATTTTAAAGAACAATGTTTATAGTACCTCTAAATAGAAGATTGATAAAGGAAAAATCTTAAATATAGAGTGATATTGGTAAAGGCTCTTACTCTGTTCCATATGATTTCTTTGTTTTGGTTCAGAAAATATCTTTGCCATTCAAAAGTACAACGAGAGGTGCATTTTTTAGTAATTACTGTTCAGATCTTGTGTCAGCTACAATTTATGTCTTATAAAAAGTAAAAAGATAAAAGTCTCACACTTGTAACTCTGGACATTAAACATGTGACAAAAAGTAAAATAAATTAATTAGACAAAAATAATGGGGAGAAATGTGGAGGCCTTTGCAAGCACCACAGTTGGCATAGTGATAATCCGGGTGATATAAGAAGGAAATTTGCTCAACATGACTTGGTTAGCTGGTGTTTGTTCAAACTTCTAGAGTCTGAAAATAGGCAGCCTATTTTACACATATTTAAACACAGTATAACTTCGGCAAAAGGTTTCCCGAAAACAAATATCCCAACCTTATATGCACAATAAAGCATAAGGTGTAACTACATTGAACATCTTTTGCCAATTACATTGACCTCTGCTATAAAGATGGATTCCATAGCTTAAGGGCCTGTGGAGGATCTGGTATGGTATTGGTCATACAAATAGCATAGAGGTCACCAGGCTATAAAGAACATGTGGCATCTCCCTTAAGGATAGGTTCTATTGACTGAGAAACAAAGATAAAGATAAAGGTTTATTGTGGAAGAGTCTGGGATAAATATAGTAGTCTGGAGAATTCAGGTGTGACCTGGCCCTACAGGTAGTACACATCTCCAGTGATTAATTACATCCACTCCCAGTCTTCTGCATAGAAAACAGGGACGCATCCCTTCTGTTGAAGAGACAAGCCTGTGGGTTTAACATTGTGGTTTCCCTAGTGTTTATCTATGAGTCCAAGGACCTCATGCCCTCTATAAGAAGTGTTCACTTACATGAAAGAAGTACATGTGCCTTCCAGCATATATGATTCAGGATCTCAAGTAATGCTGGAAATACTACCTGATTGGTCTTGCTTTCTTTCCTGGAGTTCTTTGCTTAATGAAGATGGTGTCCCCATAGCCCAAGAAGCTCTGGACTTAACACTCATTTGCTCAGTATCCAGAAATCAATGCTAAGAATGTCATGAGATGTGTGTAGCAAGAGTTTTCCTGCCTGGCCCACGGTCAGGATAAATCTCTTTCACCTGCCTGTCCCACAGCCGCTCAGACCCAACCAAGTAAACACAGAGACTTATATTGCTTACAAACTGTTTGGCTGTGGCAGGCTTCTTGCTAACTGTCCTTATATCTTAAATTAATCCATTTCTATTAATCTATACCTTGCCACGTGGCTTACCGGCATCTTTACATGCTGCTTGTCCTGGCGGTGGCTGGCTGCGTCTGGCAGCGTCTCCTTCCACCTTCCTGCTCTTTTTATTCTCTCTGTTAGTCCCGCCTATACTTCCTGCCTAGCCACTGGCCAATCAGTGTTTTATTAGCAACACACTTGCCATACAGAACATCCCACAGCAGATGTGCCTACAACTACATTGCATCCTATGTCCACAGCTACTAAATGATCTGATTGATTATACCTCTAAGGACTGTGACTATGGAGAAAATAGATCTATTCACAGAAGACAGTGAGGGTTACTTGATTAAAGGAAGGAACTAGAGGACGAGGACCACAAAAACGATGAAATTTTGCCTCAAACATACGTATGTGGAAAACAAGGCAGCATGCAGTGTGATTTCCAGGGTAGGACAATAATAAGTGGAGAGTTCTCAGATGTGGAGAAAACATTCAGAAGCTGCACTGCAAGGACAGCACTCAGGGAGTCTTTGTGGAATTGCTTATATCTTAAAAGACAGGGGGGGAATCTTGAAGCCCCACCCCTGTCTAAGTAACTGTTGGTAACTGATGGCTAGTGGGTAAAGAAGTCAAGTTTTCTTCAGGGCTATAAGCCTAACAGGTTATCCATGCTCCAGGAGGTGGCCCCACATCCATGTACATGCAAGCAACACTCAATGAACACAGAGGCCATTGAGAAAGAGAGGGGTGGAGAGAGAGGGGGCAAGAAGGGGAAGAGAGAGGAGGAGACAGAGATAGGAGAAAGTGAGAGACACAAAGAGAGACAGAGACATGGAGTTGGGAGGAAAAAGCAGTTTTGGGGATGGGGAGTGATCTGTGGAAATGGGGAGTGGTTAATATTAATAAACTAAATAGCATGGATGTATTGATATTGAATAAGCTATTCAACAAATAATGATTCTAACATTTGGGTATGGAAAAAGGTAACTGTCAATAAATGATAAAGTAAGGGAGATAGTAAATGTCACTGAAATTGTTCATTGTTCTTTGTGTTGAAATGGAGAAATTGGATCAAAGTATCAGTTCTGTAAAACTTGATACCAAATACATTGACTTCCTGATTTCTTATTTTAGTCATGAGCAAAGAATTTCTCTCCACCTCCACCACTGTAGAAAGAAAAAGGGATTTATCCAAGAAGTTGAGGTGGGCTTAACATTCTTTTTAAATCAACAACTCTAACATATCATATTAATAGTCTGAAAATGAAAGCACAATCTTCATTAGACACATAAATATAACAGAATGCTATTTTAAGTTTATTGTTTCAGTAAACAAAGATTAGTGATAACTTTGAATAGTGGTCTACAATATTTCTCAAGCTATGGATAAATACAGCAATGATATAGTATAAATTGTCCAGAAACAGCACTATTTTGTACATCTGTGTCATTCTTGTTAAAGATGACAAGGAACTGAGTTTTAAAATTGTATGCCTATAAAAAAAGACACTGAACTCAAACCACTTATACAGTAACACATTACTAAATGTGAGGCATAAAATGAAATTCTTAGAAGAAGCAAAACACATAAATTCAAACAACATTAAAAAATGATGCATCAATAGAATATAATTAATAAAAAGTTAAGACCTACTTTCTGGTGGCATGGCTAAGAAACATAAGGGATAAAATGAAAATGCAAAGCATCTGCTCACTGAAAAGTTTATGATTGAAGCAAACCGAAGAAAGAGACAGCACATCAAAAAGATAGAAAATAAGTGGACACATTTGGAAAAGATTTCACCCAAACTGATGAAAAATAAGAACGTAAACCAATGTTTCAATATTGTAGTATTTAGAGAACCCTAGTAGTCATCAGTCCATTGCAGACCAAAACACCATGCAGCACTGCAGATCCACCAACATGTTTCAAAATGTTTAAAGATCGATAATATGGCTAACAAGAAAAGGAAATAATCTATATTCAAAAATTAGTCATAGTATTGAACTCTGTTGTGTATTACAGTCTATATAAATTTGGAGTTCTTTAACATTGCATAGATTGAAAAGTAAAATGACTTTGGGAATCCATTAGCAGGAAGTTTCTTATAAAAACATATCCAACACATAGTGGAGCAATTCTGTGGTTTGGTATTTCCTCAAGAAAAATTTATAAAAATCTTCAAATCAGATATATTTACAATTATCCCTACCTAGAAGTAATCTAAATATTCAAGGACTGGAATGTAGAAAAACCACCCATTATGAATTTTCAGTAAGCAAAACAAACATTACATTGGTAGATGAATCAAGACTGAATCTGGCATCTAAATATATTACCCGTTTTTTGTGAAATTTAAAAACAGTGACGATTCGGTAATAATAGAAGATTAGTCATATCTAGCATTTATGGCATAGAAAGAAACTTCTAGGCATAATACTGTCATTCAAATATTTTACATCTGGAAGTAGGGTTATGCAAGTGCATACATTGCTGAGCTTCTTCAAAACATACCTCAATAAAACTTACTTTAAAATTTAAAATTTCTACAAGCAAACTCAGAGACATTAATTTCCTAGTTGTCCATAATTTCTTTAAAAAACATATTCTGACTTCCCATGCTATATTAATAGATACAAAATAAATTCATCCTAACTTGTTATCATTCTCTTAACCACAGCCCCCTGAGATTCCAGGATATGTTTAGGAAAATATTATGAGCACATTTCTTGTTGTAAATTTTCTTTCCCTACTAATTACTGCTTTTGCAATGATTTATTCACTGCACTCCTGCATAGTTTTATTCGATAATAAGATGAGAAGACACAACACAGTTTTTATTATTCTTTTTCTAGGGCATCTCCAGTATCACTTGGAATAAAGATATTTATTCAATAGTGGAAGAGTGAGTGCACACAATTATAGACCATTTCTTGCAGTTTTAAAATCTATATTTGTGCAGGCATGTGGTTGACACTTGTGCACCAGATATTAATAGATCACTTATTTCCTTGTGATTTTTTTAATTTAGCAAACACATAATAATATTATATCAACAGTTATTTATTCAGAGATGCTCAGCGTTGTATAAAATTATTAATGGTCCAGCAAGGTGACTTTGTGGTAAAGGTGTTTGGCACTCAGCCTGCTCACCTGAGATTGATCTACAGATCCTACATGGTGAAAGGAGGCAACCAAGTCCCGCAAACTGACCCAGAGAATAAATAGCAAATAGAAATTATTTTTAACAATAAAATAAACCCATTAATGATCAAATAAGGAAATAACTATATTGTGAGAGTATATATTTAAAGCCAACATTTACCTAACTCAAATTTATACCTTCACTCCCAGCTTTATTGTTTTAGGAAAATTACTCTGTTGAATACAATATGTAGAAATTAAATATATAAAAACAGAGGACAAAGTGGAGAGCTGATGGGGCTGTCACAAAATCTTTCATCAATGTTAAGCTACATTATGCAAAGTGACATAGAAAAAAGTTAACGATATTCATGAGTCTAGGAGTAAGATCCAAAAGCTTAAATCAGAATATTAAAAGGATTGGGGAAAGAACTAAATATCCAACCAAGATAAGACATTTCCAGTCATTGCAGGCAGTACATTTGAGACATGAACACATAGTATGTTCAAAATAAAAGAATTACATATACCTATCATGTAGACAGTAGACAACAGGATACTGTAGAGATGTATGGCCAGAGCCCAAACAAAGTTGAGGAGATGGCTCTCTGGATAAGATGCTTGCTTAGGATGTGTGAGGACCTGAGCTTGACTCAGCACCCACATGGAAAGCTGGATGGGGTACGCTTGTAATCTCAGCTCTGTGGAGGCATGGACAGGTAGATTCCTGGATTCACCTTCTAAATTCCATGATCAGAAAGAAAATAAGATAACACTTTAAAAATGTATTTTATTTAAGTGAAAGTACATTTCAATTAACTAAATGAAAAGAATATCACAAAAAGAAGATCATAGAATGTATATAAAGGAGCTAAAATCATGCTTTTGAGAATGTATATCTGAACATCTATGTCATATGAAAGAGAACTCCTAGAAAGAAGTTGTGTCTACAGAGACTAGTTGGATGATTATAACTTCAGTACTGTGGAGAGGTTGGAATGTTGCAGCTCCATCAGCTAATTACCTTATCTTGGGCTAGTTTTAGCTCTCTGTAACAATCATTCCTTGTCTGCCTCTGTGTTGGGACTGACATCCCTTGACTAATAGATAAAACATATTTGGTGTCTATCAGCTTAAGAGACCCACTGCTTTCCACCAACTCAAAAGCTAAGAATGTCATCAGACAATATATTTTGGGCCTATAGAACAGCTTCCCCCATCTTTCTGTACCCGCCTCTCTGATGTACCCACCAATTTGCTTTAAACTTGTCTTGATCTATAACTTTCTCTATTCTGTAAAACTAGTAAAATGTCATGAAACTGCTTCCTATAGGAACATGGACTTTGGGGTAACTTAGATCTCTCTGTTCCTGAAGCCGTGGTCAGTCAACATGGCTTCAGAATACAGTCTCTCATTTCCATTTAAGTAAGAGCTGTGGGTAATTGGGTAAGCAGTTCGGAAACAAGAAAGGGGCAGAAGAAAGACACACGACATCCTTTTAAGAACCGGGGAAAAGCAACAGCATGTTCTTGCACTGGAATAGATTAATATAAAATAAATTTTTGCATCATTTTTATAGAAATTGACAACCTTTTATGCAATTCATGTCCTCAGAAAATACTTTGAGAAAACTAAAATAACTTCATAAAGAACGAAATTGTAGTGTAGTACTTTCCCTATCTGATTCCAAACTTGAAGTGGGTGTTGGAACATGAGGAGATAAATTGATAGTTGGAACAGAACAGAAAGGCTAGAAATAGTGAAGTTATCAAAGCAACTCAGTGCAGCAAGGAGAGTCTTCACAAAAAAGAACTGGCAAGTTGGATATTCACATGAAGAAAATTTAAACTTATTTTTAATCTCTCATTATGTACAAAATGTGGTTAGTGATTTATATGGTCCTAAATATAACGTTGAAAAACAGGAGAATGCTAGAATTAAACAAAATGGGATATATTTGTAGTGTGGAATGGGCAAAGAGATTTCAATACCCCAAGTCAGTGATGGACAAATTGGGCATGGTACAGATTAGTAAATGTGTATTGTTATGTTTGGGTATGAAATGTTCCCCCAGAGGCTCCTGTGTTGATGAAACTGCTGCTGGGAATGCTATTTTGGGAAGCGGTGGAAGCATTAGGAGGCGGGGCCACTCTGGAGGGAGTGTGGGAGAGGAGATGGTATTGGCCTTGCATCCGTTCCTTTCTGGTGTCTGTCTTCTATGAAGTAAGGGGCCTCTGCTGTCTGCTCTGGGTACCTTGATGCTCTGTTTCAAGATGGGCCTAGATTTACACCTCTAAAAATACTAAGAAAAAAATCCCTCCTTTCATTGTGTTACAAGGAAATGTCTGACCGGCACATGTTCATAAGCTACATACACTAAATAAAATTTTCTTTCAATATCATATGGCAAAGATGGCTCCCGAAGAGTGAACACAGACTTGGCAAAAAAAATTGCAATAAACAATATATAAAGAGCTAGAAAATTAAAAGAGAAAATCATTTAACCATTGAGGAATGGGATAGAATATAGCTAAAATTTAAGTCTGATAATTTGCAAAAAGGTCTGTGTATCAAAACCTGCTATATTCATGCATTGCTGTTTGGCATGTAAATGATAGACATAGTGTGGAGTAGTGTTTACTAGTGTCTCAAAAAACTGTACATACACAAGTTTTGTGTGTATGTGAGTGTGAACGTGTGTGACTGTGTGAATGTATATATGTATATATTTTGCAGATGTGTGCATATGTATATGGTTATGTGTATATATTTACATGTGTGTGCATTTGTGTGTATGTGTGTATGCATTTGTGTATTTGGCCAAACTCATTATGCATTCTATTTAAAATGCATATCTCACTGTAGGTAAATGTCATCTTAACTTTTAAAATGGAAAATTTAACTAGAAGTTTAATAGTGTTGAATATGACTTGCATTTGAAATATCTACAATATCTGCCCTTACAATTATCCGGAACTAAAGCTTATGGACAATACTGAAGACAGTTTAATAATACAATAATGTAATAATCCCCTTCAACACTAATTTTATTTTAGTGCATCCTTTCTACTGATTAATTTAAATAGTCTCTGTGTATGACAGTGGTTATTTATAATCAGTGCAGTTCTTTCATCTCTGAACCTGCAAAATTTGTGCTGATTAATGTTCAAAGATATTTGGATGACTTTGGAGCAACTCTTGCCTATAAGGGACGACACCCTGTGATCAGCATGATTCCTGTCTCATAATCCATCACCTAGAGGTGTATGTTCCAGGATGGAAAGCTGATTTACTGACATAGCTACTTCACTACTTCTTACCATCAACTAATTGAACTTTCTAGATGAATAGAATGAAAAAATTTGAAGCACACACTAAGATTAATCTCATGAAACAATTATTTCTGAGTGGATGAGCTAAAATATTCCTTTCTACGTTATTATCGCTATTTGATGATGCAAACCACCATCCCATTTTCTTTGCACACTTCTCACTGTCTGGTGTGTCTCTTATTTTTTTGTCTTTGTTCCCTACATATTCATGGTGTAAACACACTCAGGTAGTAGTTAGAAGAACAGGCTTTGGAATGGAAGAGCCAAACCTCTTATGCAATATGTATGATGTTAATGAACTTAAATTTCTGAACCTAGTTTCCATAACATTTAAGAGGCAGGAAAATAGCACCACCCCACAGGGTTATTGTTAGGAATAAAGGAAAATGCAGGCTAAAGAGAGGGCCAAGTAGCTTTTAAGTACATAATAAATATTAACACTAATAACATTCTGAAGCTTCTGTTTGACTTTAGGTCCATACAAGTTTCATCTGAAAATTAAAAAGACTCAACAGGATAGACTTCATACTGTGAATGTTAGCATTACCTCAGATGCTTCATATGTGGAATAGATTACATAATACTTTCGCTAGAGAGATTTAAAAACTTAAATGAAACTTAATGAAATAAGCAGCTGATGTTCATTGCCTGAGCTGCAACTATCACTTTTGGTAATCTCATTGATGATTCTAAACCACCCTCATAAATATTAGCCACATCTATGTATGTATGTACACGTATGTGTATACCAAGTCACTTTGAGTGCATAAATATTTAGGAGAATGCTTGATGCTTTATTTTTCCAAGAAAGAGGACATTGAAGAACTATACATGTGTGTATCTATAGATATGTAATATGAACATATTTGTACACATGAAATTTAATTTTCTGGGAACGAGTTTGAAACTACGTTAAAATTGGGGATTCTAGAACACTACTAATTTGAAGTCTAGAGCATTAATAATTTGACAGAGACTGGGGATCTAGGTTTTGTCTCAACTTTTTAAAAGTTAACATATAACATTGCAAAATTTCTCAAGTATTTTTAACACAATAAAGTTATCTTTAGTGAGAAGTGTTGAAATGCATCTTTAAATAGAAGAATAATCCCAAGACTTTTAAAAAACTACACCTTGGATGAAACTTTTATACCTTTTAACCTGTTTGTTAAACTAAACCAATGTGCAACCCCAAAGTCGTGGACCCAAAAGAAGACCAGTCTTGTATATTCTCCATCGTCTATCTCTTCTTCAAATTTAAAATAGGCAGAGAGTTATATAATTTTGAAAACACATTATAAAGAAATAGTTTAATAGATCACATTATTGTAAAAAAAAAAAAGCCATTCTGATAGTCCCTCATTCCTAATTTTAACATATATTCCTACAAATATTTTTGGTTCCTTTGAGTGAGAAATGATGTTTAGATAACTAGATTAGAGAGCCATGTTGTGACGTACATGGTCAGCCTGCCCTTCATGTTCATCCTGTGGTATGCCTCAGCAGTGGCCTGAAGTGGGTGTAGACTCTGCAAGTACGGCTCACATCTCATTGCAGGGATGTCCCTCCCAAGAGTCAGGCTGTTACACTACACACCCACCAAGCTGATCTCACAGAGGGAAGTCCTGTTGAAAAACACCTTAATAATTTTAATACCTTTCATATTAGCAGACATTTGGACGGTATATTACAGTTTGAAAATTCCACTTAAACGCATTATTCATCTGACATTCACAGAGCCCTCTGAGAAAAAATAATAAAGATCTAATGTAAATTTTAAAGAGTGAGTTATTCTTTGAAAATTTCGTGCATGTGTGCAATGGATTCAAGTCATATCCACCCCCCTACACAACTCTAACTGTTCCACTTCCAAATTCATGCCCTCTTCTTTCTTCCTTTCTTTCTTTCTTTCTTTCTTTCTTTCTTTCTTTCTTTCTTTCTTTCTTTCTTTCTTTCTCTCTCTCTCTCTCTCTT
>CABHPR010156894.1:5562-18272 GCA_902168415.1 Peromyscus melanophrys
ATCGTATCGATCCAAAGCTGGATTGCATTTTGGTTATTTTACTCTCTAGGCATTCTCCTACAGGAATTTTAATACAGAGGGAAGATATTATATTTGTAAGGATATTTTTACCAAATAAACCGAGAAAAAAATTAAAAAAAAAACTTATGTGGAAAAAATCTCTGACTTGAGTTTGAAAGGAGAAATGAGACTTTGTCAATTAGCAGGAATAGATCCAGCAGAAATTGTCATACCATTAACTAAAGAGGACATTGAAAAATTATGGGCAGTAAATGAAGCTTGGCAAAGTTCTTGCAGTCATTTTTTTGGGAAAGATTTACAGCAAATATCCAAAAAGTAATAGAATTGATCTTATAAAGAGAACTGATTGGATTTTGCCTCAAATTGTATAGAAAACACCCATATCTGGAGCTTGTATATTTTATACAGATGCAACCAAACAAGAAAGACAGGGTGAAAATCAGAAAATTTAATAAAGTGGTTCAAAGTCCTTATATTCAGTTCAAAAATTGGAATTGTATGCTATTCTGTTAGTATTAATGGATTTTTCCAGAACCTCTCAACATAGTTACTGACTCTCAGTATGCTGAAAGAGTGGTATTATATATTGAGACTGCAGAATTTATCCCTGATGAGTCAGAATTAATTTCACTATTTATACAGTTACAAGATATAATCAGGAATAGGAGTCATCCTTTACACATAACTCACATCCAATCCCATATGTGTCTTCCAGACCCTCTAGCACAAGGTAATGATGATATTGATAAATTATTGATAGGAAATATGCTGGAGGCCTCACAATTTCATAAAAAAACATCATGTCAATAGTAAAGGTTTAAAAAAGGATTTTTCGATAACCTGGCAACAAGCCAAGGAAATTTTAAAGAAATGTCCTACTTGTTCCTTTTACAATCAAATGCTGTTACTAGCAGGATGTATCCCAAAGGGTACTCAGAGGAGTGAAATCTGGCAGATGGGTGTGTTTCACATTGCAGAATTTGGAAAACTGAAATATGTTCACCATACCATTGAAACTTATTCAGGATTTCAATGGGCAACTGCTTTGAGTTCTTAAAAAACTGATTCTGTAATCACTCATTTGCTAGAAGTTATGGCCATCATGGATATACCTGCAAAAATTAAAAGAGACAGTGCTCCAACATATGTCTCTGTCAAAATGAAACAGTTTTTTGTTTATTACAATATAAAGCATATTATAGGTATGCCACATAATCCTACAGGCCAAGCAGTTATACAAAGATCAACCAGAACTCTAAATGATATGCTAAGTCAACAGAAAGGTGTAACAAAAACCCCAGAAATAGACTGCATGATGCTCTATTAACTTTGAATTTTCTCAGTGCTAATGAGAAAGGAACAACAGCTGCAGAGAGACATTGGATAATAATAAAAAAGCTACAGAATTAAATCAGCCTATATACTTTAAATATGTGGTGACCTCAGAATGGAAACCAGGATATGTGTTACATTGGGGATGAGGTTTTGCTTTTGTTTCTACAGGAGAAGATGAGCTATGGATACTATCAAAATTGATAAAGGTTCAATTTGAACAAGAGAGACCTCTTAATTAGAAGACGTGATAGTTCATCAACCAGCGTGACCATTCAATTTAAACTAACTTATGCCATTAACACATGCCTTTTCATTTAATCAGCTATAACTTGCCAAAAGGGAACCTCCCCAAAGTTAGTTTTGTGGAAAGGTTTTTGTTTTTGTCTATTAAGAAAATGAAGGCTAAAGAATGTGAAGTACACTGGACAAAGAAAACATCTGAAGAAAAAGGACAAATCATCTAGAAAAAATGTCCCAAGAAAAGGAGTAAAATGTCCTATTGGTGTATCATCTGTAAAATTTCATAAGTCTTCCTAAATGTTTGTTTTTTCTCTTCTCTAAAGACATTTAATGGTCTTCTTGTAGTCCCAGTTCAATTAAAAATTAAACCTGGCTTTGGAGTTGTAGAATGAGACTCTCTTTCCTTAAACCCAAGCATGTTGTTAAAAGGAAAATGGAAACTCCCTGTATCATGAAAGAATAACAAGCCATCTTCTAATATGAGACAGGAGAAAACAAAAAAAATTAAGGGACTATTCTAATACTACAAATTTCAAATCTTTGATTCTATTCCGTATCTTTAAACTTTTCTTAAAATATGTATTTTATATCAAAATTTACAATATTATATATATTAAACTTTGTTAAGCTATTAATGGTCATATAGAGTCCTAACCAATTTTAGAAAAAAAAGCCTTCAAATACCTGCCTATACATATCTTTTTTTGTTTTATTTTAATTTTTTTTATTTTTTTAATTTTATTTTACAATATAATTTAATTCTACATTCAACCACAGATTCCTTTGTTCTCCCCACTCCTGCCCCCCTCCCCTTCCCCTGCCCACCCCCCTTTCCCATCTCCTCCAGGGCAAAGACTCCCTTGAGGATTGAGATCAACGTGGTAGAAGCCTATACATATCTTTGTGTTCAGTATTTATCAGTTTTCTGTAGGAAATCATGGCCACGCCTAACATTAGATTTGAAGACTCCAGGAAGAAAATGAGGTCTCACAACAACAACAATTCCACTTGGACAATAATAATACCACTAAGGTAACAAACATCATCTACAGATCAGCTTTGGACTACAAACTGCTCAGAGCAATTTTGAGATGGCTAGCTGAGATGATCCAGTTTCAAAGACTACATGAATAAGGACTTGAGATAAGCCCTGAACTTTGGCATTATGTACAGACTGGACAACAAAGGATATAGCTACCTTTCCTAGAATTTGACAATTAACCCAAATTTTTTCTTTTCATAATAAAGAAGCCATTGCCCATATCCAGCAGAAAGCAATTTTAAGAATATGACGCTCACATTCCCAAAGAGGTGGTGTGGGGCAGGTGGTTTTTTGGTCTTTTAATGGGTTTTTCGTCTGGAATAATTTTAATTGTTTAGGAGGGTTGGTTACAAGTTGTTGTTAAGGGTTAGGAAAAGGGCTAAGCAAAGGAGATTAGATTTAAGGTGCTTGTTTAAAAAAAGATATATAGAATTGATAGAATAGAGGATAGATTATTTAATCTTCTCAGAAAAATAGAGAAGTTATAGATATGATACAGATAAAAAGATTTTTGAATCTAATTTTAAGAGACAATTACTAGTTTTAAATACTTTACATTGGATTGCATTTTTGTATATTGTATACAAATTACATATATTGAGATTAATATTGTTAGAAAATGCTATACATTTATTTCAAATCTTGTTCAAGATATTGTACTTATACCATTCATTTTACAATGTGTTGTGGTTTGCTTATGCTTGAATGTTATTATTACCAACTATTATGATATAAAGTAATGAAAGTTAGAAGTTAAATATTACAATCGAAATTGTAATCATATTCGGTATGTTTTCAAGTTCAAGCAGTTATATTTTAGATAGACAGGTCATCTTCAAACCCTTCAGAGATCTACAGAATATGTCATTTAAAGTATTTTAATAACTTAGAATTTTTTTCTTCTTTCATGACTATGAGACCTGTGGGCTCCTGGCAGTAACAATCTACTATAGAGAAAATATTGGCATTGAAGAAACTTCATATGGAGTTAACTTTCATTGTGGCAAAAGTTAGATACTGGAAAACAAAGTATCCTCAAATTGACCACTGACAAACAGGACAAAATGGACAGACAGGACATGAAACAAAGGACTACCAATTCTTGCCAATACAAGTGTGGTTGTGGCTTTAACAAAAGGCATCTTCTGAGGCCAGGACAATATGGCACCATCCCTGAAGTGGCCTTTGCAATCCAGAAAAGGTACAGAGCCCCTTTCTTTGACAGCACCTGAACTGGAAGTGTACTGATGGCTTCTGATGTGTAGTGGAACAGCAGTTGAAGCAGTTGTTCTTGAAAGATTAACTAAGCTGATGGAGTCTAACCTCTCAATTATAGACTGGCATTTAAAAAAAGAGATGAAGCCACACACAAACCCAGAAGAATGGACAGATGAATTAAAAAAAATATCAACAATTTTCAGAATTTAAAATCCTGAAACATGACAGGACACTAGTGGACCTCAGGTGTTTCTGGTACATGCACTACTCTCACCAAATGTGAGGTCAGACTGTTGGCCTTGTGTACATCCTATTTCATAAATGAGTCTGTCAGATAGCTAAGTCTATAGGATGAAGATCATGCCTAAATGCTGTGGAGAAACCTCAGGTGACTGTCCAGGCAGCTTGCTGTTTCAGTCAACTCACAATTTTTTGGAAGAAGCTTGCGTGCACTTCTTGTTGTTTTTTTGGTAATATTTCTTTTTTCTTGCGTCTCTGAGGGAGTTGAAGATTAGATAGTTGTAGTTATAATTGAAGATTAGACAGTTATAATTATAGGTAAAGATTAGGTAGTTACAGTTTTCCTTGTTAAGAATTTCAGAAAAGAAACTCACTAAAGAGATGTAAGTATATAAATTTGAAACACATTATAAGGTGTTTCTGTTAGTAATATAAGTTAGGATAGAAAGTGAATAAGGGACATTCTGGACTTACCAAAATCATATAGATAATGGAATTATTTTCTCTGAATTTGTCAAATGCAAATGGACTAGATATTGTTTAGGTATTTATTGCTTATATATATTGTATATAGTAATTATACTTATTGTATATAGTTTTTCTTATATTAGTTATAACTTTTTTCCTTTTTTCTTTTTATTAGAATAGAAGAGGAAAATATGGTGATATTTTATTTGGGCTGAAATGTGATTTTATTTGTATGTTAATAAAGTTGCCTGGAGATCAGAGCTAAGAGCAAGCCATTTAGCAGAAGTCTGTCGGTAGTGGCACATGCCCTTAATCCAATCACATGGCAGGTAGAATCTCTGTGTGTTCAAGGACACAGCCAAATAGTGGCCCGAACCTTTAATCTCAGTATGAACCATAGAGACCTGGAGGTCTGTATAGACAGGCAGTGACGAGAAAGTCATGTGGTTGGGCTTAGAACCGATGAAAAGGCAGAAAAGAAAGGCAATAAAAAGACAGGACACAGGAAGTAGGTCTCTCTCTCAGGGGAAGGACATCAGCGAGTGGTAAGATAAGGTGGTCTTAGCTCTTGGCTACTGCTCGATCTCTGGGCTTTTAACTCTTTATTTGGATCTGTGTTTCTTATTTGATTAGATTGTTTAGAATTACATTTACAGGGCAGAGGAGGAGAAGAAGGGGGAGGGGTCTGTGATCTGCTTCTTATAGATACCCCTGCACATATGCATATGTGCTTATGGAGCTTCTCCACAAATGTGCATAGATTGCATGATCATACTGCTTGCAAATTATCCTATCACACAGGGCATGGATACGTAGGATATAAGGCTCCTTACTTGGCTACTGAACTGTGCATGTGCATTCATGTAGCTGGGGGAGTGACCAGGAATTCCATCATTCTAGACTCTTTGCTTATTATAAAAACAAGGTGGATGAGCAGGAATAGGGGCACAATGTCACCTTAAAGCTGCTTCCAACTGACCGTGTGGGCATTGATTGACTCTTGGGAGATATGTAGGAAAGGAGGCTTCTCGATAACCAGGTTTCCTAGGATGGTGGATTGTCATCTGCTGCCTTGGAGCTGTTCAGCATCCCTCTCGGCCTGGGAATCTGGCCACCTGTTTCTGAAAGTGTGCTGGTGAGACAGAGAAAATCTTACAAAAGAAGAATTATATATTTTTTTCCTTTGGTGAATCCCAGGATAAGGGAGGGGGTCTCAGGACCAGGAAAATTTTGGTTATACTTATCTGAAGCAGATGAATTTAAGCTGGTTCTGGAGCTCAGAAGGATTTTTAAAAAAATTTAGAAGCTGCGATGGGAAATTTAAAATCTTGAGCTGGTGACTATGATATTGTAATGTTTTAGTACTCTGCTGTATTGTTTAGTGTAAGTGAGAGATAGAGACGGGCGATATTGGAACATGCTTTTAATTTTTACCTGAGATAAGCCCTATCTGAGACAGATTATTTTAAAGCACCTGTTTTCTTTATTAGTTTAGCATCCAGGTAACAATGGTGATCAATTGCTGAAGGCTAAGAGTAATACACTGTTGTATTAAAGTCTGTATTTTTTCAGAGCCCAGCCCTTTTGTGTCTGGGAGTATGAATACTTTTGGACTGTTTCTTACCACCTGGGTATAATTGATGGTTACTGGACTCCAGTTCTATAGTGTTCCTGTAACAATTAGCTGAGTAGTTAATCAGGAATGGAAACCAGGAAGAGAAATACTTGTGGGGTGAAACCTCATTCTTCTGGAATTGGTGACAAGGCAGTGGATCATGACGTCCTCTGGAACTTGAGAGGAACCTGTCTATGTCACTGTGAATGAGGAGAAGAGGCACTGCTGATTGGTCTGGAGTGAGGCACATGGAGGGAGCAAATAAAACAAAAACTCCTACCTTAGCTGGAAAATCTCTTCCCAGTAGGTACCCCTGAAAGTACAATTAAGTGGTGTGATCTGGTGAGGTAGATAAGGCTATCCCCCGACCCTGAAAATAGGGAAATGGGAAGAAGTGGTGGGATCTCAAAACTCCTTCAGGTTTCAGTAAGTGGCTGGGTGTTCAAAAGGAAGGAAATGGATTGCCTCATTCTTCATCCTGTGTTCCCTATAAACCTGTGGCCAAGCCAAAGAGGTCTGCTGGAGGTCTTTGTTTGATGTCCCCATGCCAGGAGGTGCATGAGGGCAGTCAGCTGACAGTATCCATCTTGGTGACACTACAGACAAGGCTCATTTGATGTAATCAGAATATATTGTATGAGAAAAGAATCTCTTTTCAATAAAAGGAAAAAAATCTTATGCATTCCCCTGAATATGCGCATATGGGTTTATGGAAATGCACCATGCATGCTCATAGATTGTGTGATCATGTTGTGTGGCAATTACGTGGTCATACAGTGCACAGGTTACATAGGACTTAAGGCTCCTTGTTTGGCTACCGAACTGTGCATGTGTTGTCATATAGCTGGGGGAATGGCCAGGAATTCCAAAAAGCCAGACTCTTTGCTAATTATATAAAAAGGCAGGTGAACAGAAATAGGGACACCGTGTCTCCTGAAAGCTACTTCTAGCTGACTGGGTGGGTATTGATTGAGTCTTGGGGAGAGCATGAAACGAGGATTCTGAGGTAGCCAGGTTTCCTAAGATGGTGGACTGTCCGTCATCCCTCTTGGCCTGGGACTCTGGCCACCTGTGTCTGAGAGGGTGCTGATGAGACATAGAAAAACATAGAAAAAAACAATTACTTACATTACATATATTCATTTGGGGGGCGTCCAAGGATGGGGGAGTGGATAGCAGGACCAGGAAAGTTTGGGTTATACATATCTGAAGCAGATCTGACCTGTCCAGATGGATTCAAGCAGGTTCTGCACCTCAGAAGGATTTTTGAACATATTAAGAAGCTTCCAGGGGGAATTAAAAATCTTGAGCTGGTAACCATGATATTTTAATGTTTTGGTGCTCTGCTGTGTTGGTTATTGTTATTGAGGGAGAGAGGGGGGTCAATGGGGGATATTTGGAACATGCTTTTAATTTTTACCTGAGATAAGCCCTATCTGAGACAGATGATTTTAAAGCACTTGTTTCCTTTATTAGTTTAGTATCCAGGAGACATAGATGATCAATTGCTGTGGGCTAGCAGTAATAGATTTCTATATTAATGTCTGCTTTTTGCAGAACCCATACCCTTATGTGTCTGGGAGTGTAAATATCTTTGGACTGTTACTGTACCTTACCTCCTGGGTATAGTTGATGGTACTTGGACCCCAGTTCTATGGTGTTCCTGAAAATATTAGCTGAGTAGTTAATTAGGAGTAGAAACCGGGAAGAGAAATACTTGTAGGGGAAACCTCATTATTTTGGAATTGGTGACAAGGCAGTGGATCATGATGTCCTCTAGAACTTGAGAGAGAGCAGGGCCCTGTCTGTGTCATTGTGCATGAGGAGGAGAAGAGTACTGCTGATGTGTCTGGAGTGAGGCACATGGAGTGAGGAAATGACAAAAGCTTCTATTTTAAGTGGAAAATCTCTTACAAATATGTACCCTTGAAATAATAATTAAGTAGTGGGATCTGGTGAGGTGGGTAATGCTGAAACCCTAACCTGACATAGGGAAATGAGGAGAGGTGGGACCCCAAAACTCCCTTAGGATTGAGTAAGTGGCTCAGTGTCCAAAAGGAAGGAAATAGATCTCCTCATTCTTTATCTTGGGTTCTCTATGAGGTCATTACCAAGTTGAAGATGTCTGCGGGAGTTCTTGGTTTGATGTCCCCATGCCACAAGGTGCATGAGGGCAGTCAGCTGACCAGTATGTCTCTCGGTGGCACTTTGGACAAGGCTCAATTGATTACCTGCATGGGGAAGGGCACACACAAGCCCACCTCGCCTTTTCTACCAAACGTTTCAAATAGGGACCTGGAAGCCTTCAGGCAGCTGCCCAGATAGTGTGTGCCAGCATTTGGCAATTCTGTTCATGGGCTTTTTCATCTCTCCCATGGTACCTTAAATGCCACAGCTGAAACTTCTGCCTGTGGGGTCAAGGACTTTCTATCTAGATGCTTAAGCTTAGCCCTCATGTGGAAAAGCTCATCATCAGGGAGACATGAGACAGATTTTTGTCCTCATCTTGAATAGAATTTTTTTTTAGTTGTAATACTTTAATGGTTTCAGGACCACTTTAGGAAGACCCACCAGGAGGTAGTTTGTAAACTGATATCTGGTTAGAGAGCCATCCTGATTATTATAATCCTAATGTGGGTGCTGATCAGAAACTGATTTGCATGAGTACTAGCCTGCTTCCAAAACTGTCTTTGCTATTCAGGGCAGCTTCAGAACAGGTGACAGTAAGAGAGGAGGTAGGAGCCAGATTTGGGTGGGAGTGACCTGCCTTATACTGAAGAGCAGAGCAGAGGTCAGATAAGTGGAGGTTCCTTGGAGTCAGAGATTCCTTATATTGCATGTGAGCAGGTTAGAAAGAATTAGAAAGCAGAGTTCAGAGCTTAGGTAAACAAAAGCTTGTGTATAAGGTAATTCTTTTCATTTGCCTCTTCACTGTCAGAAGGTAGATAATTCTTGTGAAACATCGGGATCCAAGCAGCCATTATGTGGCCATATTTACTGGTATGTGGGCATATTTAAAGCATTTCTCAGAAAAGGAGTAGGACCAAGAGGAGGAATACTTTATGTCCAATGACTGCAGCCTTGAGAAAAAAAATTAAAAAAAATTAAAATGACAAACAGGGTGTAAGACCCCAGTCTCAGGCATCCCAGAAGTTAGGGAAGGATCTGTTACTGAGCACAAGTTACTTCACCATTTTTTAAGAGGCAAGTAGGGGCCAGAGCATATGAGCATGAAGACCCCCAGGGGGTCCAACAGCAATCAATGCTTCATCAAGAGAGAATGAGTTGTTGCGTCCACAGCATGAAGATCTTCCAGGGGTTCAGATAGCGAGAAATATATCTCAGGCTACAGTCATGGGAAATGGTGAAGGATTGAAAAGGGAAAACTCACAAATCTGAGCAGCCAGTGTTGTGTGGAATGGTACTGCAGCCAGGCAAATGAAAACAGCGGGCAGTCTAGATCAAAGAAGCATCATACAGGGTCCCTGATGCAGAGCTGTGGGAGAGCCTGTTTCATCTTGGCACCAATGTTGGTTTTAATGCAGTGGTGCTGTGTTATTTATTAAGTGGCTCTGTTACTTAATAACAGGCCATGAGGCACAACAAAACCCAGTATCAGAGTATTATTAGGAGACAGAAGGGACAGAAGAGAGCATGACCAGGCCTATAGGAGAGGTGCTCAGAGAAGGAGGGGGGAGGAGAAGAAGGGCGAGGAGTCTGTGATCTATACTTATAGATTCCCCTGCACATGCACATATGGACTTAGGGAGCTGTACCACACATGTGCACAGATTGCATGATCATGCTTGTGTAAATTACCCTATCATGCAGCACACTGATTATGTAGGATGTAAGGTTCCTTTTTGGCTACTGAACTGTGCATGTGTGGTCATGTAGCTGGGGGAGTGGCTAGGAATTCCAACAATATCTCCACTAAAATTTATCTCTGATCTACAAACACATGCTGTGGCATGTATGCATCTATGTTTATAAATGAAAAAAAATTTACAGAAAAGAAATGGGAAAAATACTTAAACACTTCAAGGTTAAGAAAATGATAGGAATCAATACTCACCATATGAATATTAGGGGTTAAATTTCTCAATAAAAACCAAAGAGTCATGGATAGATCCACTCTTACGTATCATTATTGTGATAGAAGAAATGAATTACACCACAAAAGACAGACACTGCCTTAAATTGATTGAATGCAAAAGGGTATTTCATGAAATGGACCAATGAAATAAGCCGTTGTCTGTGTTCAACTATTTGAAAAAACAGATGTCAAATCTAAATTACTGAGAAAAGAAAAAGAAATTAATTTCATCCTGATTAAAGGAATAATTCCTCAAGAATGTATTATGATTCTGCATATATCCCCCAAATGAGGAGCATGGAGATGTCAAGAAGAAAGGCTTCCAGAGGGCCATGTGAAGAAAAGAATTTCAGAGTAACTGCAAACAAGGGGTGCAGGAGAAAAGTTCAATGCCTATCTCTAGGAAGATTTCAGCAAATGGGGAAGCAAAGAAAATTTCATTTTTTTCCGGGAAGTCTTTCTTTTCCACAACTTGGGCGGCTCGGTTATTGACTAGACTGGATTTTCATTGGGCACTTTGCAGGACCCAGTGGCTGTAGAAAATTTTATGATGTAGTCTATGGCAATCTAAAGGAACAGGAATCTCATTGCTTTCCCCCCACAACACTCACATGGAGCTTTGTGCCCTCTCACAAATGTTTGACCAGCACATAGTGCATATTTTTCTTAACGCTAAAAACATAATTTTGGATTATCAGTAAAACATTGCAGAAACACTTTACTAAATACATAAAGACAGGAGATAAACAAGAAGCACCTACAGATACGCCATTCTCAGAGCTACACATGATTGATATTTCCTCCAATACATTCACAAAACATGGTACTTATTTGAGGTTTTTATTGCTTTGAAGAGACACCATGACCAAGGTAACTCTTGTAAAGGAAAACATTTAATTGGGTCTGGCTTATAGTTCAGAGGTTTAGTACATTGTTGTCACGGAGGTTATCATGGTGGCATGCAGGAAGACATGGTGTTAGAGAAGGGATTGAGAGTTTTACAACCAAATGTGCAGGCATCATGAAGAGACTGGTTGCCACTAGTCTGGATTGTACCTCTGAGACTTCAAAGCCCAACCCCTAGTTTTGCAGTTCTTGTAACAAGCCACACTTACTCAAAGAAGGCCATATCCCCTAATAGTACCTCTCTTTATGGACTGCTGGGGCTATTTTCATCCAAATCATCACATTCTACTCTGTGGCCCCTATAGGCTTGTAGTCATATCATAATGAAAATGCATTTAGTCCAACATGGTCTATGACATCAGTGCTGTTTAAGATCTGAAGTTCAAAGTCCCTTCTGAGACTCATACCATCTCTTAAATGTAATCCTCTGTAAAATTAAAATGCAAAATCACATCACATACTGCCACATTCATTGCACAGGATTTTCAATACCATTGCAAAAGGGAAGAAAGGGAGCATAATGAGGAAGTACTAGACCAATGCAAGACTGATAAACAGCACGGTCCAAACTCTCCATCTCAGTGTCTGATTTCAAAATGTTCTTCAGATCCTCAACTCCTCTCTACTTGAACACAGATCCTGTGAACAAATAGCCAATGTTCTTAACTGCTGAGCCATTATTCATGTCAAAAGACAGTTTTTTAAAGGCTGACCTAAATAATATTAACAATCAAGCTCAGACGGAACTGTTTCTGAGTAGAATAAAAGGTTTGAATTACTCTATCACAGGCAGAGGATGTTGGAAACTGAACAGTGGTTTTCAAATACGGAGGGAAGAATACAAAAGGCCAGAGATATGTAATATGTCTACTTAGATAGGGGAAGTATTTTCGTCTTCTGAAGAGAGTGACACAAAACTATGGAAACATTATCTGAACCAGGTCATTCAAGTCATAGCTTTAGGCGCAAATTATTAATGGCATGAAAAAAGACCAACAGATATGTCAAAATCAATTTACTGAAACATTTCACTGACATGGTGAGAAATTCTAATTCATGTCTGTAAACATGTTATAAATTATAGAAAACATGAAGATAAGTTATGGAATATAAAAAGAGTGACTTACCAGTCAGGCCAAGTTATGAGGACTTGGAAATAGATCTTTCCCCTGGTTCCAGAATTCCTCACTCTTAAGTCTGATCATTAATGTAACCAGGGCATGAAACTTTCTCATCTCTAGATCTTCTGTTTCAGAAATCACAGTGAAAGGGATTGCTGAAGGAAGTTTGATCTCTAAGTTCCATTTTGCTATGGAGAGGTTGAGAAGCTGAGAAATATAACAAATTCATTTGTCATGTTTGATTATTATCTCTTAGAAGCCTGTTCTTTTTCTGATTAAAGACGGGAAGAGAGGGGATCTGGAGTGGAGGAGAGATGGGGAGAAATTGGAAAGACTAGAGGGAGGGGACTCTGTAATCAGAATATATTGTGTGAGAAAAGAATCTATTTCCAATAAAAGGAAAAAAAA